>JAQGBT010000045.1:0-114215 GCA_034698585.1 Disparrhopalites patrizii
CTCTTCCAAAGGCGTGGATGACCCTTCTGCACTTTTGCTTTCTGCCATACGAGAGGGCGACGTTTCTACGATTTTGCCCTCTTCCAAAGGCGTGGATGACCCTTCTGCACTTTTGCTTTCTGCCATACGAGAGGGCGACGTTTCTACGATTTTGCTCTGTTCCATAGGCGTGGATGACCTTTCTGCACTTTTGCTTTCTTCTATAGGCGGTGTCAACCTTTCTATGCTTTTACTTTCTTCCTCAGGCTTAGGCGACCCTACTCTATCCGTGGGTTTGCTGTTTGCACTTTCCGCTACAAAACTTTGAACTTTAAGCTCACGCTTTGCAACGTTTTCTTTGCTTTCTGAAGGTGCAACTTCGACGACATAACTAGAACTACCTGTGGTGTCAGCTTTCGTAGGATCTATTACATTACCTAACTTACTGCAAATCTCACTGGCATCTCTTCCACCAACTTCTTGTGGAAGCCCAGTGTTTATAGAATCGATTTTGGCAGTTTTTTGGAAGGACGGAGGAGATGAGCTGACGCTGTCACATTTAGAAACGATAGAATGGCGATCACTATGAGCAATCACTTGCTCTGAAGGCTTAAAAAATATGTTATTATCTTCTGAATTTTTTACCACATGTGTCTTTCGTTCAGGTGGTTCTGATATATTTGAAGAAACTACTTCTTCACCAGGAGGAACTTCATTTAATCTATCATTGTCACATTCTAGTTTCACTTCCGAAGTTTGTACGGCTTCTTGCACGTTAATTAAAGGCAACAATGGCTTGTTTAAATTAAGGTGTGTAGCCTCAGGTGTGTAGGGCTTAACTTCCATCGGAGTTTCTTTCGATGGTTGCTTCGTGGTCGGCACGATGAAGTCGGTTGATTGTGCACATTTTTCAGTCTGTGTAAGGGAAGCGCCTTCCACGATTAAGCGGGATTCAATATGGTCAATCGGATTAGTTACTGCGCCAATCAGTGTTAAGGTATCTTGCTGATCATTGCCCGTAATCCGTGCGAGAGGCGATGACAACGTTGACGCGTTTATTTGTGCAGTTGTCCTTACATCATGTGCAAGTGTTAACCTATTTTCATCATTTGTTGTTTCATTTGAATCGGTCTGCTCCAAGTTTTCATTTTTCCGTATTTCTACGGTAGAGGGACGGGAACTTACTTCATTAATGTCACAATTATCTGCTTTTAATATTAACTTTTCTTCCTGAATGCTAGATTCTCGAACTCGTTCATTTCGCACTGCATTTGAGTCATCTACGTATGCAGTTACACTCATTCCTTGCTCTGCCTTTGCCGTGGTGAAAGGGAGAGACTCCATCATAATCCCTCTTTTCTCTTTTGCTTCTTGTTCAACATTCGTCGCAATATTAGCTTGCGGCGCACTCAACTCTTCATTTTTAATTTCTGGCTGGGGAATAAGTGTAAGGGTCCCTTCAGGTTCAGTGACTAAGTTAGTTGCCGAATCTTGCGGAGCTTGACAGAATGTCGGATATTTTGACTCTACAGGTTCCAGTTTTTCATCATTCTTCGAGCTTTGTGTAACTTGAGATTCATTCTCTACTTTTACACAAATAGATGACGCAGGTGCAGCTTCCATTGAATCATCAATTTCCATTTTTTCAGGCACGGTTGGCAAATATTTTTCGGAGATTTCTGGCCGTTGTTCCAATTTCTCTGGGATCATCTCACAGATAATACCGGTTAAGTGAGTAGACTTTTGTCCTTTATTTGAACCAATAGACTTCATTTTATTTACCGTCGCCAATGGTTGAGGCAGGCTAGTCTGTTTGAAAACTGAAACATCTGATTCACTACAAGAAACTGCCTCTTCTATTTTCCTGCACGGGAGATAGGGCGATAAAGTAGGTAAATTATTATCAGATTCATTTAATTTTGGCACACCAGTATTCTCTGGTAAGGCAGTCTCCATAACGGCCATCAGTGACTTAACATTTTCGTTTTCCCGGATTGGTACTGTGGCGACTGGTAACATTTCTGAAGCACCTGATGAATGTAACGTACTCTTTTCACTTTTAATTTCTGTTGGGAAGTAAGGACTCTGATCTACAGCAGTTGTGTCGGCAAGCATAGGTACTTCAACACTGTCTGGCTTGTCGCTGCTAACCGGAGGCACCGGAGGGTTTTGAACAGGGGCAACAATAACATGCGGCGAGCTATTTTTTGTGGAAAAATCACTATTACTATCCTTGTGCAAAAATGAAGCATTATTACTCCGCTCTCCCTTTTGGATTTCAATTTCGTTTGGGGTAACAACAGCACCAGTCACTGAAGGCTCTAATCCCAAACTGCTTTCCACGCTCTGCACCTTTAGCTCCAGAGGATGGCATTTTATACTACGAATGGATTCTTTTAGAGCATTGTCATTCACTTCCGCAAGCTTTTCAATCACGTCCGCAACACAAACTTTGTCTTTCGATGACTGTATATCTTTACCCTGAGGATTTTCGATCGCATCCGAAACACAAACTTCGTCTTTAGACAACTTTATATCTTTATTCTTAGGTTTTTCGATTGCGTCTGCAATACAGACATCTTCCTTACAGGGCCTTGTATCTTTTTTGTTCTGAGGAATTTCTATTTTGTCCGAAATATACACCGTGTGTTTAGGTGATGCTATTTGTTTAATTTTATTATCCTCAATAGCATCTACAGCCTCATCTTCAGGTAGCGTTCCAAGTGTAGTATCAGGATTCTCGATACCATACGCAACTTTAACCGTGTCTTTTCGTAGTGTTATATTGCTAGCTTGTGGATTCTCGACAACATTCGTAGCACAAACAGCGTCTTTAGCTAAAATTATATCTTTTTTAACTTGAGAATCAGGGATATCAGAAGTATTTTCGTCCGTATTTACTTTAGCCTCCATATCTTGGTCTTGCATATCATCGCTCTCATCAGCATCTGGAAGCCCATCAGCGATTTCTAAATTATCACTTTCATCACTGCTATCATTTCCATCGTCCATTTCGGTGGGTTTGCCTGTGTCAAGCAATATTTCCTTTGGTTCTATGTCCATGCTCTCCAACCCGTTCACATCATCATCCAACGCATTATCGTCCGATGATTTGCCTTTCCGAATCTCTCCGTTTTTGAGCTGCGTAATCAGCTGCTCCATTTCATCTCGACTAGAGGCTACAATATCCCAAGTTTCGTCATCAATGTCTTCTCGATAAACACGCAAATTGGCTTCTGCATCCACTTGGTACCAATATGCATGTCCTTCATGATCACGACCTGCAACGTTTATTTGATGAACGACATGTCATTTTAATAATTTTTGAATAATATGTATTACTGATTAATGAGGAGTAAGAAACTTACCTAAGGGAACCATGCGAAGGTCCGAAGCTAATAGCTTATTCACTTCGCCTTTAAATTTGGTGTTGTAATCAAATTGGGATTCCAGCAGGTTTTTCAAAATTCGTAATTTTGTTTGAATTTTGGATTTCTTGTAACCAAAACGTTCCACTTCCCAACCATCCTGCGAATTGAACATGTGTGCAAATTTGGACACGGATTTCTCCCATTTCGTTGTGTTTATGGATTTAAAAACTCGACGGAGGAGGCGTATATGCAACTGAACGAGTGGTAAAGGAACTAGAAAACAAACCGGTAAAAATAATGACTCCAGACATTCCGTAATTCTGTTTACAATTTCGGAAACCGAACATGTTACTACGTAATATTAATATATACGTGATATCAATAACTCCATAATAATTGTATACCTTCACTGGTATTTTCCAGCATTTCTTGTAATTGGGCAAAAGGAATTGAGCCCAAGTGACAGAGTTCCCCAAATTTTTCCAAGAAGGAACAAATAGTAGCAAAATTAGGGTCATCCAAACAGCTAGTACTATGGTTTTCGGAAGCCATGGTAAAGCGGTTTATTACAAAACTATAGTATCTTTGCCTAAAGACAAAATAAATAACAAAAAAACACTACATTCATAATAATTCATAATGCAATAGTTGTAAGTTGTAATTACACTAACCCATATAACACTTAACGATATCACGATTGTTTAGCATTAACAGAAACAATAGAAAAAATGTAGTTGTCAAAATATATACGTACCTTGATCCTTGATACAAAATAAATAAGTAAAAAGTGAGTTGTCAAAAAAAAAAAACAGCACGGTTTGTTTGACCTCCAAAACCTTCAACTGATACTGGTGATTAGAAAAACATAATTTCCCCTCACCCTTAACAAGAGTACTCTCGGGTGAATACTCATCTATGTAAAGACGAATCCCTCCTTAATTCCCCATTCTACGTCTAATTTGCAAAATACTCCAATCCATTATTTTGTGGATAGATTGAGCAGTGAAAATCTACCAAAAGACCATATGATTATAATATAGTTCCGTACGATATAATAAAAATATTTACCCTCTAAAAGAAAAGTATAACATTAAAAAAAAGAAAACATTTGTGCGGGACAACACAAGTTATAAATAATACATATGTAAATACACTGACAATCGGTCTTTTCTTTTCCCTTTCTTTCCCCTTATTTTTGTTTTCTACATGTAACACCCGTACTTTAATATACCATTGAAAAGTAAATGAAAAATGACGTTCCTTAATCCCCCCAAAAATTAACTTTTCAAAAATTTGTACAAAAACAAACCAAAACAACAACAAAGGCCTGACCCAGTTGGACGAATTGCAGGATTCTAATAACGCTTTCCCCTTAAAATTCTTGTTTTGGAAAGCATTTGAAAACAGGATATTATGTCCCTCGACAGGGACAAAAAAGTTCACAAATTCACTTAATTATATATATTTGAAAGAAAAAATTAATGATGATCCCTCCGGATTTTTTTCTAGTGGTGTAATTGTAGTTTCGTTATTTGTATAGATTCATTTTTGGATTGTAAATGTAATATGTAATGTATATAGAAAAAAACGGAGAGATAGAGAGAGAAAAAAACTATTTTAGACGTTCAAAAACCTTTTAAAACTTAATCTCAGCGCGTGAAAAATTCTCGCGTCAATTCCATGGTGAAGGAACGAAGGGCGTCGGCGTACTTGACGTCATCTGCCATTATTCTGCCTTGGCATATTCTGTTTCTCTCTGTCTCTCTCTGTCGGCCTTTCTCTCCATTTCTCTCTTCTGTCCACTCTCTATATGTATCCTCCGTCATGCATTTTTACTACAAGGGACGATTCACACATATAGCGGAGGGAGCTTTTTTTCAAATCAAAAAAGCCCGTAGCTTTATTTTTTCTTTATGTCTGTGTGGTATGCCTTTTTATTCTTTTTACCTGTTTTTTTTTTTTTATTTCGGCATTTTTTTTTTTGCCGTACAGGGTGCCCCACAAGAAAAATTCACACGGACTTTCACTCTCTCCTTTCTTCTGTTTTCACCCGGGCACTTTCTGCTTCAAAATGCCGGGGGAAAGCTAAAAAAAAATAACAAATTCCAAGGGAAAAAGATAACCATACTGCATTTCTTTTGAAAGTTTCCTAGAGAGATTTCACTTAGCCTTAACGCTTTTTTTCCCCATGCTATGCTAATGAGACTAATGGCAATGACATGTAGATTCTAGAAATTGTAGATACATTTGTCGTTTTACAAAAAGGTTCATTTGGGAAAAATGTAATTTTTATTTGTGAAATACGCAGATATTTTGTGAAAAACAGGATGTTTTTGGGGGTTGGAAAAGAACTTGGAAACAAAGGTACGTTTTACTTTGTTGAATGCCCGCGTT
Source organism: Disparrhopalites patrizii (assembly GCA_034698585.1). Lineage (NCBI taxonomy): Eukaryota > Metazoa > Arthropoda > Collembola > Symphypleona > Sminthuridae > Disparrhopalites > Disparrhopalites patrizii. Next base: position 5,745 of record JAQGBT010000045.1, read on the forward strand.
TGCCCAGGGAAGCCATGGGGTGGTTGGATTTACCATGGAAATTTATTCGACGAACAATATAATTATATGGCTTCTTAGGCATTTGTAAATAGTTGTAAGAATCGCCAGTTAACCTGGAGATGTCCCGGGTATACCAAGGTATGCTTGTAGGTACAGAATGGGACCATGACGACTGGATTTTTAAGTTTTTTTGCTTTTACTCGTAAAATATGTATGAATTGTGGAAGGAAATCATTCCTTGCACGCACCTTGTATTCCAGCGGAAGACACAGGTATGAGAAAGGGATTATGAGTACACTTTCAGAAGGGAAAGGGGGTATTCTCGATTTTTTTTTCACAATATGTACCACCAGAGCGGTGATTACCTTCATCTTCTGTCATACTGTCTGGGTGATTGAAGGTATGTGATAATAATCAATGTGCGGACTGGTATTCTTCATATCAAACGGTATGCATCCATGTGCTCATATGGATGAACGGCAAGGAATAGGCAAGGCAAGGCATTACAGTCTTATACGACGGTATAAATAATATCTGAAAAAATATTAAAACGTCTGGTTTTCCTGTCTCAAGTCTTAACAAAGGGATTAATTGATATATGTATACTTTTACCTATATATTTTATAGAAAAGTTGTAGCTTCGTTACCAGAATTTCCATTTTGAAAAAACATACGCATAGATTAGGTATGCTGTCCCTGCCGTGTAATGTAGCTTCTCCCGGGTCCTGGGTGTCCAATATTGTTTACTTCCGTTTGCAGATAAACTGTAAAATTACTGAAGCTAAACGACGTTAGTCCCATATATTTACGTAGCAATTTTCAGTTGCAATAAATTACATAAACGACAAATTAAAGAATTGTAGGGAAAATATGCGAATATTATAGATGTACACATACATGTAATAACTACATCCTAAGGAAGAAATAAATGACTGGGATACACTTGTCTTCGTAACGTTATTAGTACTTCTTTTCGTAAAAATGATTACGTTCTTTCTTTTATTTTATTTTTTTTAATTTAAGAATGCGTGTTAATTGATCACGTATATGGATACATTTTTCTTCTCTTTTACATAGAAAAAAAATAAATTAAATCATAGATGTGTACACACGGATTCTGTAGGATCCGTATTTAAAGAAAAAGCAAGTAGTATTAACCAATGTTTAACGAAAAACGTATTCAGATAATAATAATTACATAATTAAATTAAAAACAAATGAAATACTAATAAATATAGCTAAATCACTAATAATCAGCTCAACCGGAACAAGGTTTCTAATAATTTATGTACAGTGGTGATGCAGTCCCATAAGTAAGTAATCACGTTTCCAATTTCATAGTTCATTGGATCGTATTCACGTACATTTTTTGAGTACTACCCCTGAAATTCACCACATTCTATTTTAAGTTCGACGATGCCATACCATTAGAGCTATCGAGCTCTACAATATACCAAATGCCTTTTTTTGACCCCAGTGAGTTTTTCTTTTTTTTTTTTGTCACCATAATTAATCATAAAAATTGCGAGAAATCACAAACGATCACGAATAATTGTAAAAAACACCCCATTTCAACTGCGGTGGTTTATCCTAATAATCATACATTGGTGTTTTCATTTTTCACACTTTATATATGTACAGGACATCTGCGAACTTTCTCAGTAGCTCACAGTCGGTTTCCAGAAACATTTCTACTATTAGATTTTAGTTATGATGGCATCTTAATTAATGTCGTTCATCAGTTTCCTAACAATATAAAAATTTATGCAGCAAACCTAACACAAAATAACATTAAAAATAAATATCAATATTAACAACAGTCTGTTCAACATGCTTCCGTGTAAATGGGCAAAGTTAACCGTGCTCGGAGTACAACCATGCATTGCAACTGCAACAAGTAAAGGGATATAATAATACTACTGCATGTTAATATTTTGTTTCCATTATTTAGCTGTCTTTAGCATACTTTTTGATAATATGACATGATTCCGTGCCACACACATAAATATAACAGGACAGCAACGCCATTAATATTTGCTCCCCCTAAACAAAGATCAGGATGACATGTTACGTCGTAGACGAGCTATTTAAAATATCATTGTTACAATTATCCGTATTTAGTTTGCTAGCACTTCATTTGTTACTTCTTGTTACTACAAATATTCATGGAGTACGTTTGGATATTTCAGTATTCAGAGATATGACACGATAGCAGTATTGCAGAGAGAACACGGAAGTGTAGATATTAATCAAATCTCCACAAGCTTTACAAACGTCAGAAGACCTCAACGCGAGTTGAGGTAAACACATGACATGGCGAGGGTTTAGCTACTGACAATAAATAATTAACATGTAGATTCCTATTCACACACTGACACACAAGGACTATTTCTGACTTCCCATTACCTTTGTAGGGTAACGGCTTTGAAACTAGAAGTAGCTAAAGAATCCATGAAATTGAAATTGTTCAGGACGAAAGCTAACTAATTCTTTTGTTGGGATTCCATTGACACCTTGCTACTTTCACTGTTGCATAATCAGCACCATGACAGGATTTTAGTCATCTGATTGTGACTTGTAAATACAATATTATGCTAATTGAAATTGTACTGTTAACAATAAATTCACTGCGTTACTTAGAACTGGTGTACTGACTATTTTGCTTCGAACTGAAACAGTCACTAATGTGTATATTTTAAGGTAAATTTACTCCTTTCTTGGACATAATCGAGGGTCCACAGAAAAATGGTAAAAATACTATCGACGCACAAAGGTCAATGAAATTTGAAGTGAAAGGGCCCTGAATTTTGAAAGTGAAATGTAAAAGGATTAAATCCATGATGACCGTGGCTTTGTTGTGCTTCAGGATCAAGTGGATCGTCCCCTTGGTCGAATTTCTGTCTCTTCTCAGGATCTGTCAACACTTCCTTGGCCGCAGCAATATCAATGAATTTGGCTTCCGCGTGTTTCTTTTCATCACCATCCGGATAATTGTCAGGATGCCATTTTTGGGCAGCTTTGCGGTACGCTTTCATTATTTCTTGTTTTGTAGCCGAACGTTTCACGCCTAGGATCTTATAATAGTCACGTTTCTTAGCTTGCTTCTGAAGTTTTTGAGCTCGCTGCATACCTTCCCGGGCGTCGCGACTATCTTCATCAATTTCTAATGCTCTTCGGTAATCTTCAATAGCTGTCGCAAGTAAAACGAGAAACTAGAAAAATACAAACTTTGCAAATGTAACAGGAAGGACTACGAAATATTTGCATACCTTCGGAAAACATATCATTTAAAAGGTAAGCTTCGGCACGGTTGCACAAAATCTCCACGTCCTCTCGAAGTTTAAGAGCTGCGCTGCATTGATCAACAGCATGAGTACCATCGCTGTTCTTAATGTGGCACCAACACGATTTTTGTCTGAGCTTCCACTCAACCATGGCAGGCATTTGTGGATCACCTTTTAATGCCTTTATATCAAACAATAGTAAATGCAAATATTAATATAGATACAAGTCAATGTAAGACACTCATTGCAAAGATTGCAGCATACTAATGTCAACCATGGACATACACAAAACGAAATATAATAATTACAATAAGGACACCTTACAATTCGACCGCAGCTCGTGGCATTATAAAATTTATAAATCCATAGAGATATTTACCTTTTTGAGATCGTCCACACAATCAGTGTATTGGCCAGCTTCGCCAGCTTTCTCAGCTTGTTGTTTCAACTTGTCGATCTTCTTTAATTTTTTGTACAACGGAAAACAAAATTTATGTTCAGGATCCAATTTCAGACATTCACGGATTTCTTTTAGGGATTCCTCAACTTCTCCCAATTGGTACTGAATTGAACTAAGACGATATAACCCATCGGTGTCATCCATCACTAACTTTGTGGCAAAGCGTAAATCTGATACAGCTCTGGAAGCATCGCCTAAACTAAGGTAGCAATCTGATCGCATTTTTCTTAGAGATGGGTCCCAAGGACATGTCTCTATGAGTCTGGTCAACAATTCCACAGCTGTGTTGCAATCTTCAATGTCGACGTAATACTTGGCCTCGTCCAAATCTTTTCTGGACACTTCAACCATTTCATAACCACCAAGTGCTTCCGGATTATGTGGTTCTTTTCTGAGCTGCACAAAATGTACCAATCAAATTATATTACCACCCGAATTTCGGCACTACAATTACTGTGACATGCATTGCTGCTTGTCACGTTCAATTGAATCAACGCAATTACAAATACTTACAACATTCTCAAAATCAATATGGGACTGGTCAAGCTGGCCCTGTTTCAGTAAAAGGTTCGCTCGTTGAAGCTGTGCTGCGGAAAAATCAGGCTTGAGCTCCATTACTTTAGTGAAGTCTTTTAAAGCCTGATTGTATTTTCCGAGAGCCATAAACACTAAGGCTCTCTTAAAATACGTTTGGTAGTTGTCCGGATCTCCTTCCACTGCTGCATGGAAATGTGTGAGGGCGTCAGAAAACTGCCGATTTTCCAGATGTATTCTCCCCATCTCTAAATGCTTATGAACGTCCGCAGATCCACTATCAACACCTGTAAATAAAAATTTAGAATATCATACAGTGTTTACTATTTACTCATCTAGTATTGATCCACGGTTCGAAAGTATAAAAATATAACGAAAATTCTTACAGGGGTACGAAGCAATGCTCAACCATGATAACAGCACGGTTAGCATATCAAGCCGTCCCGTCATATTAGCTGTTATTAGCTTCAGTTACGTTCTGGACTCCAGAGAACTAGTTCAAGAAACAAAATTACAATTACCAATTAGGTCAAAGGTACGAACATTGCTGGGTTTTTGATAGCAAACCAAGTATTCTATTTAATTTCGGGTTTCCTTTTTTAATGTCAACAAAGAAAACAACCAAATAGAACAAGAATAATAAAATTCGCGTATGTCAGCTGATTACAAATTACAAAGCATATAGCATTCTTTAACCATGAAATTTCAAATGCTTTAATAAAATATTTTGTGCTGCACATTTATCTGTCCATGACAATGCTTCTTTTAGTTTTCAGTTACTACTGTAAACTGATATCCTGATATTAAATGATATCCTGACATGGTTAAATTACATTAAGCTATATAAGCTCATCTGACTATTTGACAAAAGTCAAGTTCATACACAGGTCACAGGAAACTCTGAAAATAACTGAACAGAAGACTATGATTTGTCTGGTAAAACAACAATATCTGCCTAATTGACCAGGAACCATGAATATATTATACTAAACTTACCATTTGACGACAATTGTTACGATAAAATACAGCAAACAATCTTCTTCAAATAAACTTTCGTAGTTTTAGTAATCCTCAGACCATTATATGCTATCTTACTCTCTGGACATCATCCTAACCTAACAGCTGAAATTCCGTACTTATATAAATACGATTTAAACCCACAGTTGTCATGATACATGCATACGTTTCCATACTCCTAAGTGATTCCTCGTTTATTTTGCATCACCTGATTTCAAGAAGTGTTTGTTCATCTATCTACCTATATATATTATATGCTGTAAAATCTTAAATCCGAACCACTGTACATCAAGGATCATCAAGATCAAAAGGATAGTTCCATTTTCAACGAAATAAAATGCACCGTAAAAATGCTTCAACAATCCCACTTATTCCAGGATCAATGACTCCTTTTAGGAATCTAAATCAAAGTATCACTTCAATGCAGTTATTCCATGATAGATAAAAATAACCTTACCCAATAAGATATGGCGAAAAGCCTTGATTGCCCAGATTCCAGGAAAGATGTTGACGGCTCAGAACTTTTGTTTTATAAAAAAAATGTTATTACAAACAAGTATGACTTTCACTTGATTCAACTACTTTTGGCATTGGTATTACACTGTTTCGTTTCTCTCTACTCGTTAATCTACGTGTTCCGGTGAACCGTCTGTGACTGACTATGTAAATAAAAAGGCTCAAGATAAACTTTTTTTTCTCTCCATAAAAATGCCCCTGTTTTTAATATTATTTACTTGTATGTAATTTTGCAAGAAATCCAACCCCGTCATTACAGGGACATTTCCAATTTACTATCTACATTAAAAACCCGGGAAGCACACGCTAGTAAAACTTAAATTATGCAATTAAAAGGAGACGAAAATTTTCACTGAAAAAAAAAGTGTTGTGTGTGCTCCAAACTCTCAAATACAACTCACCGCCTGCTTTCGATTCTTTTTTTTTTTGTTTTGAAATGGTACAGAGAAGCCGAAAAACAGTGATAAAAAAAGGGACTCCCGATTTTTAGTGCACAAGGAACCCTTTTTTCCCCTGGAGAACCCCCAAAAAAATCCCGTGTTTGTTTTTTTCGTCTTTCAAAAGTGTAAGCCACAAAAGGATTAAACTAAAAGTGCTAAAAAAAATTTCGGCTTTCTACAGAATAATATTTTTGGGAAAGATAAACCGATAATAAACTTGTGTGGGGGAAAAATGTTGGACAACTTTTATTTTCATACTTATTGACGTGTAAAACTTAAATCTCACGTGGGATCGCAGCATTGGTTGAACTTATCTTTATGGGTGGAGAATTTTCCCCTTTTATTTTCAATTGCATACAGCTTTCTGCATTACAATGCCTTTGTGGAGGAATTTCTTTTGCTCACTGCCTCTCTCATATGAATTTTCTCTCGGAATCCCCCTTTCAATGACCGTCCTTGTATTCTGTCATTTATCATTGTGTATATTATAAATAGCTATAATACACGTGTTTTTTCACATCTTGTTGAACATTTTTTTAATTATTTTAAACACATTTCCTCTCCCCCTTCAAATCCAGTGACCAATACGATGGTGATTAGTGTTCATTTTTCAGTGGTACAAGTCGGATTGTGAGTTTGAAAACAAAAAACGTGTCATCATTTCCCTTTGTTTGGACTCTTTCCGGGCTCTTCCTCTTGGCATAATTCCCTTCATTATTGGTCTGTGCCTTCGCAAATAGCCTTTCCCACATGTGTCAATTGCCAAAGTGGTGTATAAATAAAACCTTTTGTTTCAAAATTGTTTTGAAATTATTAAACCTTTCAGAGGACTTTGACATTTGAATTATTTTCTCCTGTGTATCATTGTGGCATTGCGGGCAGAATTCGACCACAAAAAAAAATGGTGAAGGAAAGTCCGGGGGAATGAGAGAGGGGAAAGATGTGGATTTTTACTTGGGATTTTGGGATTAAATAATATGTCAACAATTACATTTGTGGCATGTCTATTCTATTCATGGGGCCTGAGTGATTTTTTTTTGTACAAACCATGCATTTTCTATTGTTTTTTCGAGCAACAATACCGGGATTTGCCATTTTGTGTCTATAGAATAGACAATAGAGCCTTAATAATGTGAAGACAAAAACCATGGATTGGTATTTTGGGGGAAAGCATGATTGATATTTGGTATCATGTATTATGTATTGACATTAAGATTTTTTTTCGGATTTTATTTCATTGAGCAAAGCTAAATAACTAATTTTACGGAGTGGGATCTAAAATACTATCCTAAATGTTTGGATAATGTGTATATCAATCCCTTTTCTGAACATGAGCATTTGTCCTTTAGCCGTACGGCATAAATAATAATAGATTTAGAATCAATAAATGCATAATAAATATAGAAAGTGATGCTTTTGTGAAAGTTGCGAGTAAATATGACTTTTGTTATTATTACGGTATAATAATTATATTTTTATGCAGTTACATGTTATGTGTGAAGCTACATTATATTATGTATTGCCCTACCTTTTGTGAGCATTGTACATTCAAAAATTAAGACAAAGAAGAAAGGAAGGGGAATATTTTTAGCTCTGGCTAGAACGTTAGACAGGCTACCGTTAAACTGGCTATAGAACGTTAAACAGGAATTTCTGGTTAAATTCAAGTCTTATGATGTGAATATTATTTATTTATTTCAGTACCTTCTGTAGAAACGGTGACAGGTTGAAAGGTATTAATTGGTGTACTTCGCTGGCCAATCTTGGATATTCTCTTTTAATTTTTTTTTTTTTAAGAATCATTGTAAAAGGATGAAAGCCTGAAATGTCGGACAAGTGTTTAGTGACAATTTGTACTAAAAGTACCGTCGCTCAATTTTATGTTCCATGTTTCATTCATTGATAAAAAATACAATTTCCGTGGAGTTTACATATTTTTTGAAAATTATTATGTCGAACAGTTTGGAGCGGTTGTAGTAGGTACATAATGTGCTGATTAGATTGCATGCTACTATTTAGGAAGGTTTAAACAGGAAGAGAAAACAAATTGGGAAATGGAGAAAGCATGGGAAAGAAACTACGGTAGCAATTAATTGGTGAATTAATTGTACCATAACTCTCCTATAGTCTTAACGTTGCACCGGACGTAATTAGCTGCAAAAATGATGATTATTTTAATTACCGTGGTGGTTTAATGGTAGTTCTATTTCCAGTAATTGATTTAAATCGTTTAATGTATTTTCATTTGTGGTGAAAGCTGTAAACAGTATGTGCCATCTACGTCTACACAGTTCTACTCATTCTAAATAGGTTGCGCTACTGCGTGCAACCCTGATCACAGGTTTACCGTAATTTTCGACAATTGAATGAATTACATGAACTTAATTAAATGAATTTTTTGTAAATATATGACATTAACATTCCCTGAATGTTGCGAAGGAGAAATATATATATACACTGATGATTTACAAAAAGAAACAATGTTATGAATGGATAGTGTCCAAGCATGAGGAAAAAATCACATGCAAATTGCATGAACATTTTCCATGGAGCGTATTTTCAGGAATCCCTCTACTTTCCTGGTGTTTATGGATGAATCCATTTATTCCACGATAAGTGGGACTCTTATTAATCAAAACGACTATTGATATTTTCGTAGTAATTCCAGGTATTTTTCGCGCATGTCCGGAAGTATTCCACGTTATACCATGCTGACTGGTTTTGTCGCGATCCGGAATGCAATAAATTATTAAATGTGTAGCTGCGTGTAAACGTAAAAGAAAAAAATATCATGTACATGAGCCATTCATTTGACAGAAATTCTCAATACCATGAGCACAAATTTCTAATTTAATGGGTAACACCTGTACGCCCATGTGTTTCGAGGGGAATTATTTTTCCAAAATTCAAAAAAAAAAATGATACGTAGTACGGTATACATAATGTATGTATGTGTATTAAATTCAGACACGACCGGATGACCGGATGAATTCACCGTACGACAAAATGGGAGAGGAACGGCCAGAGGGCACAACATCACAACACCATCAATAATTGCCAATTTAAGTTCTGCTGATACTCTCAATGCGACGCATAATATTAAATGTAGTTAAAAACAAAAGTATCTTATGGTTGTGATGCCATTTACTTTCAAGGAAATAATATAATAATTATTGGCACAAAATAACAATCATTACAAGGTGGAATATCCTGCCAAAGTTGACAGTGAAATGAAAACTCCGTATATGTAAGTATACTTCTTATTTTACAAGATCAGCAGAAAATGCAGAGCAAGGTAATAAATTATTCTAACCAAAAATAAAAACAAAAATTGTTCCTTGTAAACACGATACACTTGAAAATATTTACACTTTTATACATACTTTTTGGGAGTATGGATTGGAAGTAATTCTGAGGGCTTCAATACTTTTCCTTGTCATTTTTAATTACATAACTACCTCATATACAGCATGCAAATAGTACCATTAACCTTTCCTTCCAATCACTACATCATCCATGGCACGGGTAAAAATAAAGAAAGAAAATAAGGCTTCTTTCCAATCATAAAATAAAAACATATCCCATTCCTTGCCTTCAAAAAAAAAAAAGCCTCACCTTGTGGTTGAGGGTATATACTTTCCACGTTTTTTTTGCAGGTACATTGTAGATTACAGCGTAAATCTATACACAAAGTCAAGTTAATTTTGGCAAACTCGTTCACGTCGTGAGTATAAATATGTACCTAAACAACGTTGGTGTGCTTCCCTACACACAATGCATAGCCATTAATATTTATGAAGGGTGATTTATTAGGTGACTTATTTACTTACCGCACTTCGTAATAAGTCAATTTGTCATAGTACATGTAATGTATATAATTACTATAGCGATAGGATATTGGGAGGAATAGGGACAAATTGTATAATTTTCAATGCACAAATTAAAGTTCCTATAAGAATTATACCGAAAACATTTGTATCGTTTCGCATCTACGCACAGACGTAAACTTTTCCATGTTATCGTGGCAATTTTAGGAGAAAAACGCACTTTCACTTTGGTTTTGGCCCTACTACACATTTCATTTTTTGCCTGTGTCATTTACAGTTATTATGGATTTATTTTATACCTACTTCGTTCGTCTCCCTGTAAATCCATGATTCCATGAATATTCGCATGATCCAGTGAGAAGGAAGTTGGATAGGCTTGGAGACAAAATCGGGCGATAATTACATATGTACATAAATATAGTTACATATATACAAAGTGTCATGTACACAATTTCTGTGCTCGGTCTCAGAACATTCAGAAGTCTTCCATAAGATAGGAAAAAATTTAATGTGACCCAAAAAGCCTTCATCGTCCCATCCTATTTGTTTTGTTTTTTTTTTTTTTACAGATTTTCATATCCGCTTGAAGCCTCACCTCCGGTGAAAAGAAAAGCTGTTGGACGGGCCTTTCTCAGGGTAATGTGTGTAACATTATTGCAAAGTAACAGTACGATCAGAATATACGCCTAAAGGACTCTGACAGAGCCAAGGACGGGTGAGTTAACCGTAATCTTCCATTAACTGCATAATATTCTCATGAATAACAAATTGAATGCCATTAGCTAATTAAAAAGATTTTTTTTTTCTAGGAATTTAATTTTTGGTTCGCATCTCGTTTTGTGGGTTGTACTGGAAGGGTTATGTGCTCTTTACTTGACTTTTATACTTTTTCTACAAAATAATGCATGTGTATCTACTCAAATACAAACTGCACAACATGCATTAATAGTACAAGTACGGCACAAGTTCAGAGGGCGAATACCTGTACCAATTTTTTATTTAAAAAAATGTAATAAATTTTGCGTGTAAAGTGCTTACTTCAGCAGTACTTTACGTACCTGAGGGAGTGCCAAAGGAGAGTAGAGATCCATTGGATCCATTCATCCCCAGAGAGAAATGAAAGTAATGGGTTGTACGCTAGTATTGTGTGTATAGAAATTGTTATGATATTATTACTATTATGACAAACGTTAGCGACGTACACGACCTAAATTTTTTCTTTGCCTGTATTTAAGTAATTTCAAAGCAGTAGTACAAGAAGAGTGTGTGTGGGGAGCCGTGCCTCACTCTCGTTTCGAACCATTCATGTCACATTTAAGGTTAACTCGTCTTGCACTTAAATAAATTACTGCTGTGTACGCGAGCTGATCCCAATACTACAACCAAATCGTTAATAATAAACCTTTGCAATTATTATTCCTATCCTTATACACCAAACGAAATAGGAAAGGGAGCGGCATATTTGAGAGCACTTTTATATTTTAATGGGGAATGGTACATGTGCTTCCAGATCACCTTTTTTTTCTGGTCAAGATCTCTCCCATGATAGATTGCTCTCTGGCGAAGAATCAAAAAAAAAAAAAAAAACAAGACATTATCCAACTTGCGATGGTGTTCTAATAAATGGAAATAATACAGATTTGTTTCTAGTGTACCCGCGTTACTGGGGAAAAGTGGGAATCATCAAGAGATGTATTCACAGGGGGAAATGATCAGTGAACCATTATTATTATTCTTAAGACAAAAAGAGCGTAAAACAAGACGTAAAAATCCTATACATCATGAGCATCCATCTTCGGCTCCTTTCATTTTCCTGTAAAATACAAAAAAAAAAATTACTTGGTCAGTGGGTTATGGCTGTAGTTGAAAGGATCAAACAAAACGTGTGGTCGTAAACAGGAGAGACGAGTGAATTAAATAGAGCCAAGGGGAATAGGACATTTACCTCGCTTCAAAGAATGAAGGGTTTTACAGAAGCAATTAACCACAACGATCTTACATAAAAACGATTCATGAATGTCTTGTTCACTTCTTATTTTTTATAATACATTTTCTTCGTACACGCTTGCCTCGAATCATCGTCAGCGATGGCATCTTCGAAGCCTACCATTTTACGACTTTTTCTTATTGTTATAGGATGCACTTCATTGAATCCAAATCTTGTTTTAATTTCCACATGCAATAAAGGACCTTACGAAGCATAGCTGCATATGTTAAAGGTAATAGCTATTATGTGCCATATTTGCTACACAATTTTTTTTTCAGTTGTACATAATTAGATGGAAGTCGAAAACGGCTCCTTAAAGGTATGGTACTCAGCATTCTGTTCTCTTCTTAACTATATTATAGAGGCAATCGGCAATCCAAATGCAGATTGTAAGGAATGGTACATGTGACATCCAATTGATTCTTTGTTCGTAGGTCTTAACATTGACTGTTGTACATGGTGAACGACGGAACGACATTAACGAGTCCATCGAGAATGTGATCTCATTTCATTTTTAACGCAATTTCCCCGTCAATAAAAATTAGTTATTTGTTAGAACATCCAAGCAGGTGCTGATTGATGCAGTAGTTCATTCCATTTTTTAATTGGAGTTTGCTCCTTTTCCTTTTATTATATTAGTGAATCAACTGGAATTCTCCTGGAATGTGGGGTGCAAAGGTATTCAAGTGTTTGTGTTTTAAACGTCTTCAAGCGTGTTCTCAACAAATTTTTGTTCGCTGTTTTTGGTAAAGGAAACATGTGCATATCCCTGGGAAAAAGTGACTAAAAGCCAAAGAGTTGTGACGCAAGTAATGAGTAAGTAAGGGTTTATCTGTATCCTATTGCAAATCATCTTCGGAATGCCCTTCCGGCCGCCAGAGGTACCTACGAATAAGCGGTTTTATGCGATTTTACATTTTTTTCTCTCTGTAAACATTGACTACTAATTATTATACGTTGACTGCGGACCGATTGCTTATTTCAGGGGCAAAATGAGGGTGACAAATTATAATTGAAGGCGCATAAATACACATACCTACATATGCATATAGTTGTTAAAAACTGTATACGTATATGCGTATAGCTATAGCATATCACAAGATCGTAAATAAATTTATTAATGCAGGCTGTATATTATATAACGTAGGCGAAAGATTATATTTTTTGTCAAGGTCCTACTACACCATCTCGTACATATGTTTCAAAGAAATAGAGAAGGATTAATAATTGAAGAAATGGTAAAATTTGTCAATGCCAATGCTAAGAGCACTTGTACTGTTTTGTGACGTACCGTAAACAACTGATATTCGGGCACCTCACTAGCAATCTTAAAAACAAAATACACGTCAAGTCGTTTAGTCGAAGCAAGGGGAAATAAGATGACTTGACTTTCGTTATACCTTATACATACATGGGTTTTTGAATGTATGCATAGAAGTTTAATTTTTTTTAATGCTACTTTATTTTATGTTATATAATGCTAATCGACTCTCTACTGACGTGATTCTCCTGTAACATGTACGAGAATCATGCTGTAATAAAACGAATTTTGCATGAATGATTTCGATTGTCAATTAGCAAAAAAAAAAAAAAGTAAATACGTGTTACACTATTACCTTACACCCTTTGACAGGACGTATATGTGCGTTGAAAGCACGGTATGTTTCTTCTTATTATTATTTGTAGTATTTTGTTCGTAAACGATTCTGCCTTCAATAAGTTCCCTCTCTCAAGTATTCCATGCAAGCAAAGGAAAACATGTGCAAAGTGCAATGGAATACCTGTTACATATTATGGTAATGGTTCTTTTTTGTATTTGCAAGGTGGTCAAATTAGAGGACGATAGGTACATTTATTATTCCTATTAGTTCTCTTGGGCCTGTGTCCTACGTGAGTACATGCATATACACACGCCCTCACTCCCCCAAAACAAAGTACCTTGTAATATATTTTTTTCACCAATGTGTTTCATTCTGAACTTGCATTACATACATAAAAAAAGGGTTCGTTATTGAAGTTAAGAGGAATAGCGTCTATGAGTAAAGAGGGAGAAGAAGAAAAGAAGAAAATAAAATCTTTTAAGGAGTACGTAGATTCTTAAATGTCATTTAAGTCGATGCACACGCCGTTCCTTGAGAGGACCAGATATCGTCTTCAGCCGCAAAAAAAAAACAATCCCTATAAGAATAAGATAATAACGGCTGGTAGTTACGAAAATAAACGTTTTTCACCATTTACACGGCCACTAATAATTTAACTGGGATCTTCCGCCGGCATTGATGGTGCCGCCTGGCCTTTAGTCTGTTTAAATTGATAATATTGTGAAAATATTTCTGAATTTTACAGTTTATAGGAGGGCTTCGCATCCAACATTTCGTAATTGGTTCCTCGTTTCACGACGACGTCGTTGTGTCCTAAAAATATTTTGTTTAAAAGCCTAGTTTGGAAGCGCTATCGCTTTTCCCGGAAAGCGAGGAGATTTGTTCGCGTGTGTTGTTGAGGAATTGGTGAAAGTATATAGTGAAGGAAAAGGAGACTGTGAAAAATAATGTGCTTGTTGTTATGCGTGTACAGTAAGCGGTGTCAAATGTGAGATGTATCAAAATATTGGTTGAGTGATTCCGTTGAGGAAATCAAGAGTTAAAAAAAAATCTGATCAAAATGCGTGAGATGCAGAAGAAGTTATTTTCCCATAATTTTATCTTCACCATTGTCCTCACACAATTCTGTCCCCTAGTCTGGAATTTCCCCCATCCATTACTTGCGGAAGAGTCACCGGGTGTGCCGATCCTACCCTTTGACACGTCAGAAGACACGAGCTCGGAAACGCAGGGTAGGACGTCTGAAGAGAATGTATTTTATGAGCCAAAAACAAATGGGAATAAGGAAGGAAGGGGAGGGATTCATCCACCCGGAAGGGTCGTGGGCTCTGGCCCACTTTGTTCTCTCTTCCAAACATTTGTCGACTCCCGGAATTGCCGGTTGCCCCATAATGGTCCAAGATCATTCTCAGGGGAGGAATCTCCAAGAATAGTACCCAACAATGGACATAATAACAATGACCGGAACAATGTCTTGCTGGAGTCAAACAATATTCTTCCACACCGAGAGCACCCGGCTCATTTGGGTCAGCTGGAGTCCGAGGACCAAGCAGGTTCTAGAATTGACAATTTGCGCTTGTCACCACCACCGCTTCCTCCTTCGGTTCCCTTGGATGAGAACGGGAATGAGGATGAGACGAAAATACTTCGAAGCAAGACCATGATCATTGTCCCGGAAAGGTCATCGTGCCCTCCGGGTAAGAGGAAGGATGTTCGGGGTTACTGTAGAACTGTCTACCGATTCCATCCATACGCACATCCATCCCAGAGACCAGGTCCCATTCGATTCTACTACAGACGATTTGTGGCAGTTCCTACACTTCATTTTATTTTACCGTGATAATAATAATGAATACCTATATGATTTATAAGTGGGGGGTGCACTTTTTTTATAATTAAATATATATTATATACAAATCTTTATATTTATTTTTCTTAATTTTTTTTATTGCAAATGAACTTCTACTGCTACCCTCTTCACTAAGTATTTATTTTCGGAAGTATGCTTATGTACACGTATGTATGTCGTACGTGTCACTTATTCACATACATGTATTCAATGTGCTGCTGACGGTAGGTGATTGTAACTAATGTATTGCAAGTGTATATCTTTTACCATTTACAAGATATAAAGTTGGTGTCAAAAGCCTTTTATATAAATTTTAAATAAAATGTGCGTGCTATTCTTCTGATTTAACGAAATATTTACTCTCCTGTGAGCATAGCATAACTAAAGTCGAATGTCATGTTTTTTATTTCAAAATATCCTGTCTTTAGGCACTGCGTAGGACCACTGATTTTTAGTTCTACGACGAGTTTTTTGCATTTAAAAAAGACAACGTGTGCTTCGCACAATGTTTATTGTTCGCTGTGATTGCGTGTCACAACTTCACATTTAAATTAATGTATTACTAATACCAGAATAAGCGAAGGCTCTGCCAAAGCACTGAACCAGTAGTTCAGAAATCGCGATGATCTTGAATATTTTGGGGAAATCAGATTTTGGAACATTAAAATAAACACCCACAGATTCTAATGACAAAATTCTGCCTATCCAGAAAGTGAAGATTTGCGATTTATGTACACTGTACAGTGAAGGTATTACGAAACTCCTCACGGTCAGTAAGACTTTAGGTTTTTTACGATTTTAAAACAATGACTTTTATTACGAAATACATGTATTTTCATGGCGGGACGTACTCAAGCGAACGAAACAGCACTAAGTTGTGAATGCTCCTATTATTATATAGCTAGTAATATCTATTTAATAATAATAATTAATAATATTGTAATAACGATTAGCGAAACGCTTGTGGTAGGAGGCACAAACTAGAAAACTAAGTCTATTTATCACACAGCAAAATTTTAACTAAAACTTGTCGTGCACAAAATGGAATCAGAGTGCAGGATCTCTGTTTTAAAATAGACGGTGTGGGTTAACACTGAAGTTGAGACAATTATCGTAAAATCACGGAGAGTTTAAGACATTAATAATGACACAGTTTTGCACTTAGCATTATTTGTTCAAACCAAAAAAAAAAAAAACAATTTACATGTGAGTCAAGCTTCAAAGCACCATGCGGGGTATTAATGGCTAGTTAATACACACATGGGAATATCAGGTAAACACAATTTCGAAACTCGCTCGGACTTTACTGGAATAAAATTACGTTAAGTATGACAGAATTAACAAGGTAAAATTTTTACGAACTGCTTTCACACTATGGCATTATTTAAATTTGAATCGTTACGTGAATTATCCGTTACAGGTCTATCAGATGAGACTGAAGGAGACGCACGGCGTTGCATGTCACCGTCCACATTTTCTGAACTGCCGGCTGCAGTTTTAACTATTGAACCGAAGCTTTGATTAACATTACAATTAACTTCAGTCGCAGCAGTAGTAATTAACCCGGGACAACTGCTACTTGGGAATTGTGCAGGATGCTGTCGATTCGCTGTTGTTTTCACTGCAACAAATGCTTCACCGACTTCATCCGCCAATGAAGCAGCGGGAGATGCTGACGGATCGGATGAATGAGATGATCCTGTGTCTGTACTGAGTTGTCTTGATTGGGAGCCCGATGTTTGGTTGTGAGAAAGATGCACTTCTGCTACAATACTCTTATGACTACCACTGCTTACATTACTATGACTTGGATTAGACGAACTCCCAGTTTCCTCATCATCACTTGATGTTTCAGAATCTGGAACAACAATTGGCCGTTGTAGTGGCCGAGTTCTCAATCGTCGCTGAGCTCGTCTGAATGGATTTTCCTGCAACATTCAATTTAAGTCTCATTAACTAAACGTAAAATATAAAAGTAACATAACACCTCAGAGTTAATGATACTAGTTGTAACGTTAGAAAGTACAAAGCCTACCCTCTGCTGAACAAATGTACTTCCGCCGGAGGCAGGTGGCTGCGACTGGGAAGTAGATGCTCCGAGCAAAGGCGCTGTTTCTGAATCTGAATCAGAATCTGATTCTGAAAGTCTTTCTTCCGCTAAAACCACTTTGCGTTTACAAATGGGACAGACACGTCTTCCTTTAGTCAGCCACGGGTCAATACAGTCGGTGTGAAAACCTAAGGACAAAATAATCCGTCAGGAGTCTCAAGAATTTTTGCAAAAAATAATATATAAAAACAAAGCATTTCGTCTTAATTTACCATGCGAACAAGGCAAGACTCGTATTTTGTCGTGAAGAATAAAATCCTCAATGCAAATCGCACAAGTTTCATAGGGATCACCCTTCGTCCAACGTTGTGTAGGTAGTTTCTTGAGAGCGGAAGCGGGAAGCCTCCGCTTCCGGTTATGCCTTCGTTCGCGTATCCAGCGAATAATTTGTTGCCACAACTGAAAATGTTTACAATTGTCCACAAGGTTAACCCGTTAACCCTGAGTTTTTCTAGGCAAGCCGTAACAAAATAAAAAAAACTCAAGCCCCAAAATGATGATACAGCCAAATGCCAACCAGGCGTCCGCACCCATGACATTTGTAATTAACAAACGATTGAAGTCAAATCCAGGCGAGATAGTTTTTGAACAATTCGTACGATATTCTTTCACGAGAAAATCTTAGTACAACAGATAAAATTATAGGCGCGCAAGATAAACCATGAAGCAAAATATTATTATAACACTGCAACATCTGCTTTCAAGGCTTGGATCTGAATAAATTCTAATTACTTGACGAAGCAGATAAAATCAAAGTTTGAATTTCCTTATTGGGTGCTTACCCATCTTACCATGAACAGTAGCATAACGACGAAACACACTACCACAACTATGGCGAATGGAAGAAGGTAGCCATTGAATGCAAAATCATCCTGTATCCTAACAAAATAGCTGTAAACAAAAATATTAGCAAGTGTCAGAATTCGTTTCTCCTGTGTGTGTTTACTTACTGACGAACTGGCTACGTAAAGAATCTGAAAAATATTTACAAAAGCACTAACCTTTTATCCCATGTAAACTTTTCCCTCAACAATATTCCATCGTACTCTCCAATAAATACGGCAAAAATGCTTAAGCCAGAAGGATCTTTCACCCACATAGCTTCAGTAGAATTTAATCCTACATTATGAACAATAATGCCGGCGTAACTAGCATTCTGAGCATTTTCAATTTTAGTTTGAAAATCGCATTCGTATCTTCTGGCTAACAGAACCCACTGAATTGGTTGTGGTGATGAAATATTGGGAGGAGGCTTCACCTGCAAAGAGTATAGTGGCGTATTAAAAGTTTTACGAACAGGTAAAATAACAGAAATAAATAATATGGTCATCATTATCTCACCGGCTCACACGCTGACGGTGGATCCGCGTATACAACGTATCCCTAAAATGAAGTAAAAAACACAGAAGTCTTACTTCATGGTCATTACTTATTATGACAGTTTATAAATACAGTAAAAAAAAAGTATGTACATCTTTTACTCATTTACCTGAAAATCGTTGTAAGGTTCTTGGTCAGGTATGAATTTTGCAGGTTGATCATTCATAACATAAACGGTGGAATTAGTTAAATCAGAAACAACGAAAATCGTGGCTAATACTCCAGGAGTATATGAGGTGAAGATAAGGACGAATATTGTTGATATGAACATTGTGGTTGATTTGGGTTTGCCTCCACCGTAGGATGTATCTCACATTACATCAAAAGTACAACAAGGAAATTCCACGAATTTGGGTATGAGTAATGGCTTAATTCAATGTATCAACAGCTCTGCCATACTGGTTCATACTTGACTCTTCAAATACATGTGTTTAGAGGGTGCTAACGATATTTTTCACGATTTAATCTGAAGGGATCACCTGAAGACAAAAGAGTTTTTCGTTAATATTACAATTGCAGCACACAAATAACCCATAAAAAAACAATCACACACAAATAACCTATAATTTAAAAACCATCACACACAAACAAACTAGTAACAAGTAACAATAACGAAGCCCGTGTGCTATGAGGAAGCAGCATGAACGTTTTGCTGCAACCGCAATTACTAATCAACTTGTTCAGCTACCAGTTTGCGACTCTTGCAATAAAGAAAGCAGGTCGAATACCAGGAAAGCCCAAATAAATAGCAATGATTTTGTTTATTTAATCTCAAATTTAACTCCAGTAAAATACTTGCAAGTGGCAACTGTTTTGTCAAAAATCAAAACACTCGATCTATCACCTTGTAATTATCTCGAACTACAACAATAAAATGAGCACTCCTCTACATTCTAAGTATAATTCTTTACTTTCCATTTTACGTAACAATACAATACGTCTAAAACTTATAGTGCTTAATTACGAAAAAACAAGCCATGCAAGCTCAAATTCGAGCTGTATGATTTACATCAACAATCCCCGCAAAAAAAAACAACCTATACTTCTCCTACACAACTGTACTAAATTCATGGGTCTTCCCCCAAACCATCCCTCAACAAACAAACAAAATCAGTAAAATTAACATTAATTACTTGCAATAGCGTTACCCATTATTATCTCAAAACAAGAATCTCACCTCAGGAGCATTGTAAAAAGCACTGAACTTGTTCACAATCCTAGAATCATGGAACATTAATCCTCATGAAAAAAAAAAAATCTCCACTCCTTGTTTAAGAATTTCATTTAACTGAATCGAAATGCTTCAGTGTTTCACGAGGATCCTTTATCAAAATGTAAAAATTCATTATTTCAAATCTTCTGATTCCTCCCTTTTCCCAAGTCTCTTGTCCCGCAGACAGATGTGATGGACTCCAATGTCAATATTTGTCAAGAGGCAGTGTACAGTTACACAAAATTAATTGTCGTTCCGAGTATTTTAGTTTCGTGTGGTGTCCTTCAGACCAAAAACATTTGTCTCGCACTTCTCATGTCGGATGCAAATAAAGACGAAATCACTTTACACCAGCACGGAAAAATCCTTGAAAACATCCTTGACCAGAGATGGCCCGTAAAAATGGTGACTATGTTCCTTCCCAACACAAATTTGATGATTAATAATACCAAATTTTGTAAAATTTTAATTTGGTTGCACTGCGTATACTTAATATTGAATCTTTTAAAAGTTTGGCTATTATAATAAGTTTCAGAATTTCAACTGTCTTCCTCTCTCCCTTCCCTCGTTTAATCTGACTACAATTGGTTACAACAGGAGGATTGTACTTGAGCTGGAGACTGGCACAAAATCTTTTATTTAATCAAAGATTTAACAACAATAACCACTAAAACTAAAAATTCCAACCTCACCAAAAGAAGAAAAAAACTGGTTTATTATACAAAAGATATATATATATACCTATATACGGTATATAAGAGACACACAATAGAATGGAATGGAGATTCGAGAGAAGTAAAATGAAAATATGGCGTAGATTCCTCCCATTTGAATTCCCGCGGGTCGCAGCCTCCCATGTAAAACAATAATAAAAAAAAAAAATAGAAAGAGAAATGAATGAATTTTAAATGACTCTTCTCACTACAGCGGCGGTCCCCCTACTCAGCCCTGCTTTAATCTAACGCCTTCACCCACATCCATTCTTCCACTCCTTTATTATCAATGGGGAAAAAAATACCTCCAGAAAAAAAATAATTAACTCACAAAATGACTTTCCTCTCAATATGTATATCTACCCAGTTATTTTTATTTAGGAAGACAAAACATTAAATAACTTCTTTAACTACACTTGAGACTTTGGTATACATTTAAAAAAAAACTGTCAAACTGGCTTTCATTTTGACAAAAAAAAGTACTTGACAATAGCTTTCCTTTCCTTTGCGAGGACTTTCAAACACCCATCAAGTCTGGAGTCATTAGGAAGACGTAATAGACGTCAAAAACTGGAAATTACAGGCGTAAATAAATATTGATAATGACACCTTTGTTACCTTATTGACTTGGTCACATCAGAACGTTTTCTTTGGGATTTTTTTTCGCTCTTTTGTAACAGATGTATCAAGTATCCCCAGTAAGTTCATGACAATTTAATTGTACTTATGCATGTATATATATATGCATATATCATTATTCAACAAGCATACTCTGTGTCAACACAGGTCACTTGACTCCTAACTCGTAAGGAAAACTCTGGGTCAAGTTCAAAGCATTAGCAAGTCCTCTGGGTCAAATTCAAAGGATTAGTAGGTCGCATGGGTCAAGTTCAAAGCATTAGCAGGTCGCCGTGGTCAATTTCAAAGCATTATCAGGCCCTCTGGGCCAAGTTGATAGCATTAGCAGGTCCTCTGGGTCAAGTTCAATGCATTAGCAGGTCCTCTGGGTCAAGTTCAAATTCAAAGCAGTAGCAGGTCCTCTGGGTCAAGTTCAAATTCAAAGCATTAGCAGGTCCTCTGGGTCAAATTCATAGCATTAGTAGGTCCTCTGGGTCAAGCATTAGCAGGTCATCTGGGTCAAGTTCATAGCATTAGCATGTCATCTGGGTCAAATTCAAAGGATTAGTAGGACATGCAGTCCAAATTGAACACATGAAACACTTGTGAGTCAAAATCTAAGTAGGACCTCCAGGTCAAGTTCAACTTCTGGGTAAATGCCTCTAGGTCAAGTTCAGGGAATGCATAGTAGCCCTTACAGTCCATAGTTGTTGTAGGCTTAAACCAGACAGAAAGGTCCCAATTTTCCAGTGGAAATACGTAGACGCTGATTGAAGTCAAAGCCTGAGTAATAAGAGAGCTCTGTATCATCCTGTCACATTTAGAGACCCTCTATGCTGGGTACACAGTACAATGTCTGGGGTCATAGGAATCCCTTTTGAAATCACAAATATTATTGGTTGTTTTTGGGTTCCTTTCCCAAAAGAGGAAATGATGTGGGTAAATAAACGTGTAGGCATATTAAACATCTTGTGCTTGGAATAACGTTGGAGAATGTCATATATGTAATTTGTTCTAGGTGCGGAAGAAATGTGTCCATATAACAAAAACGTGATTCACCCTCTGTGTGATGATGTTTAACAAGGGCAAAATACTTGCTGGGTGCAAGGACAAAAGATGAAGAATTCCTTCCACTCCTTAACCAATCATAATAACATATAATAAGTATATACATTATGTAGTTGATGGAAATATTTTGTTCATATCATTAATTTTATTTTTAGGAACATAAGAATCCCAAGGAACGGGCAGTGGCTGATATTCTTGGATTGGGAACACATATTTTTTTTCTTCCTATTTCATCATTTAATGTTAGAAGAGTCTGTTATATAGGATAAAAGCATATGTGGATGTGTGAACAAAGGATTGAACTTATACTATTGTAGGAAAGAGTTGGGTGTTCTGTTTTTATCATTTGAACTATTTGGAAACCACCAATGATACACAGAGTGAGTCAGAGCTCCTGAAATAAAATAATATTATTGTCGAGATGGTAAATATGAGAATACATATGTAGGTATTAATCCTTTCTCATGGTCCTTGTTTACATTGTACTCTCATGAGCAAGAACCACATGTGTGACAACAAAGTCTTTCACATTGGGGAAAAAATGTAAAAACAAAAATGTGTCTTTCACACTCAAACCTCGCCCAACATCCCACAAAAAGGGGGAATAGAGGGGAATGATCGTGGAAGAGGTGAATGATAATAACCAGGTGGAATACTTTATTTACCAAATATTCCCTCCAACGTTACAGCTATTTATTTAGTTAACCACAATTATGGCAGCTGCACCCAGTGAAATACTTCCAGTCGTAAAGGGATCATTCATCCTTATTTTCTCCTGTAAGAATAAATAATAATTTCATTTTAGGGAGAAAGAATTTCTATTTAAATGGTCAAGCACCATATATTATTCTTTAGTTTTATTTTAACCGATTTATTTTACCCGAAGAAGACTTTCTTCCAGCTTTCTCTTCCCGGAACATGACGGGTGGGCTTGCCATGGTGGGAAATGGACTAAGAGAAATGGTAAAGGGACAAAATCGTAAGAGAAATGGTAAATTGTCATTGTGGTAAATGGAATTTTGGCCCATTCTTTACATAGCCAAGATATTGATTTGAAAGGTTAAGGTCAGTATGATGTTGTAATTCTCTTGTGGGATCCATTGAAATAAACATACATTATGTACACATACATATGAAGCATACCGTAATACTCGAAGAGAAAGTCCCGGAGAAAATACATGTAGGAAATATGATGAAAGGAAATCAGAACAATGACATTGATAATGAATTATTGTCTGTCTTCTGTATGAATGATCTTGACACAGAAAGATATACACGGATTGTTTTTAATAGAGTCTATAATATGTACGTCTTCGATTAAATCATCAAATTACGTCACGTTTGTATATGGTCGTATTGTGACATAATTACTGATTATAATTATTACGGTAACATAATACATTATTTCATTTTTAGGTCCCCACGGAGAAAGTAAAAAGCTTAGTTTCTATGAGGCAACCCTTTCTGTAGGCATAAAATCTGAAGATTAAAAGGTGAATAATGGGAGTGCTTGACACAATTGTTCCTGTTACTATTAAATTTAAAAAACAATTGCTGATATTTTACTCTTAATAATGCATATTCAGAGCATACCAGCTACATTGTGAAATTGTTATGGTTGGGAAAAATAAAAAATGGTGACAATTATGCAAGTACAGGTGGTAAAAAGCTCCAATTAAATTTACACAGGTACATAATTACAACATTACAAGGAAGAGGTAGAGGATAGAAGGATTTAATCAAGGGTCATTGACCCTCTCACGGCAGCCTTTTATTGTTTACAGTAAAATTCAATGACAGAATTCAATTGTTCTCTTGTATTTCTCGGTAAATCTTCCTAGATGTGAAAGGTGTTTCCCGGAAAATTGGCAAATGAATGGATGAGTGAAAGGAAATAATAAAAGTTCAAAATCCTTGTGGTTTATTATATTTTTTAA
This sequence comes from Disparrhopalites patrizii, assembly GCA_034698585.1. Taxonomy (NCBI): domain Eukaryota; kingdom Metazoa; phylum Arthropoda; class Collembola; order Symphypleona; family Sminthuridae; genus Disparrhopalites; species Disparrhopalites patrizii. The sequence continues at coordinate 30,299 of JAQGBT010000045.1, forward strand.
AAAATATGGAAAAAAAATAATCAGGAAGGTTAGAAGGACATCAGAAATTCGTTAGGGCGGAATTCGGGGGAAGGCGGGCATTATGCCCGAATATTTTTTTTAGCTCTTTGCCAACCTGTCGGATTATGTCTGGCACCGCCATTTTCGAAGTGCCCTTGAGCTCCTATTGTTTCTGGGTTTTAGAGAAAGTTTTGACCTTTCATTTTAAAAAAACTTAATTTTTTTGAAAAAATGAAAAGGAAGTAAAAACGAAATTAAATAGAACGTGTTCCTGTGTATATATATGTATATAGATTTCCCTGCAAAGGTACCTACATATTATTATCACGTTACTGATCCTTCATCAAGGCGCGCAATCAGTTTGAATTTCCTCTTCAAAAACACAAACACAAAAATAGTTATATAAAATTTCTCTGGTTAAAGTTAAAATCTCTTTACAACAGCGTCGTAAATGATGTTTTTTCTATAGAATTGGGTACTATTTGATGGACATGACTTATTTCCGTGATAACTAAACGTCATTTGAGTTCGTGTGAATGACCAACGACTTGCATTTGGCAGTTGCATTAAGGTGTGCATTGAAGTGCCTTTGTGAATCATAATTTTTGAGATGATGGGTTTGAAAGTATTTTTTTGAAGTTTTGAAAGTTATTTTAGGAATCGAAAGTGTATTTTTGGTAGTTTTATTCTTGTCATGGACTGCGTTCACACCTGAGAACGTTGGTTGGACCAGGTACAACGTCTATATAATTTTGCTGGATATTAGTCCTCTTCTGAACACGTGGCTGATTTTATTGTACCAAAATAAAGACAAATTGGCAAGCGTTTGCAGATTTGAAGGTAAATTGATTATTATTTAGTGCGAATTTGGTTAGTTACAAATCCACTTAACGGATTGCGTCCTCTGCTATTAGTAAATATTTGATTGTTTCAGAAGTATTGTAGTACCATTTGTAGGTGTAGTTGATGTTGATTTAGCATCTAATCTGGAACCTGAACAGATTTTACAAGGTCACATTGTCAATAATGAATTGTGGCATATTTAACTTTAAGACTTCGTCACTTCTGCAATTCTGAATTTAAGTTCTTACATATAATTGAAAACTATATTAAGCTTAAAGTTACTTCCAATTGTTCCAGTAGGTCAAATTTCGTTTTTATTTTGTGATCTAGAAGAAAAATGGGAGCATTAGTATCTTGCTGTAAGAGCATTTGCGGTGAAAAGGAAGGTGACAATTATGAAACGATCCAGGGGAATTCAGGGAAAGATGCGAATCCAACACCGAATCCCGTAAGTAAACATGCATTTTTCCAAATATAAAGTAATATTGTGATTTGTGATATTTTACATTATACATATATTTGTTTAAACAAATGCAATATGATAAACATTTTATGACATTCTGTTACAGGAAGAAAGACGGCGGCAACTAGCCGAAGCGGCTGAAAAACGACGGGCGGAAGCGGAGCACCGAGGGGTCAAAGATGTGGATGCTGTTCGTCGGGCCCAACAGAAAGCGTTACAGAGAGAACAATTGGAAGAAGAAATGACTCGGAAGGGTAACAGTGGAGATGGAAATCCTTTGACGGTACGTAATATTTTCTGTTCGTTTTGTAAACAGGGTTTTAAAATAACTAGGGAAAAGGGGATTATACAGATTTTCAAAATTATTCCAAATCAGTGTTGGTTCACGAGATTTATTTATTTGTCTTTGCAGTGGACCGTCAGTTAAACGCAGTTTACACTGACCACTCATATCATGGGATTGATGGCAATTCTTACTGGAAATACAAAATGTACTTGCAATTAGATTTGAGAAAATATATCTTCTTTAGATTTTTTGAGTATTTGGGTTGTGTCTCGGAAGTACGGAGTATTGTTCCCGTTCCCGTGAGGATTCAACGTTATATAAAGGCTTTTTAAAAACGTATGAATTGTGTATATGTTCAGATTAACAACCGTAAGAAATTTTTCGGAGTTTTTTTTTCCAGTTTTTTTTTTGGCATCGTATTGAATTTCGAAAAGAGCTTACAAGATTTTTCTTTGGTTTATTTTAAAAGACTGCAGCAGAATTATTATATAGTTATTATTACCGTTTGTATTTTTGACTGAATCTACTTCAAATGTTCAAACTTCAGTTTTACTGCTAGCTAAGTTAGGATGCTGTTTCATTTTTCGTTAATAAACTATAAATACTAAATATTCAGGTGATTGAATAGTAAGTAGTCAGGTCAGTACTGTTTGGAATTAACTTTACATAAGTTAAAACCCATGAAGCCGTGGTTGGAGCGTGACGTCCACGAAAGCGCAACTTTCAGGACTTTGTACTTTTAATTCCATCCAGTACTTGTTCATATTAAATCTGATTTGTACGTAATCGTGTAATCTATACAAAAATTCTGAAAGTATTTTGTGTTGTAATTTTAGTTCAGTAATAATACCTGAAGAACCAATGTATACAATTAATAAATCAATAAAAGTTTGTCCAATAGTACTGTTCTCTCTGTAGTATTTTATGATTTATGTTTGGAGCTCACCCATTCATAGTTTATTGCGGTTTCGAGAATCCGGAATGGCTCTCGTTGTCCCTCCATTTGAAATTCATTTGTATCGGAGTAAAAACATTCGGTTACTCGAATTTCAAAAATTGTGCGTACTTGAGGTTAATTAGATGAATGTAGAATAATGCACGTACTAGTTCAACTGGTTGAGGTATTTTTTCAGTATGACATGAAGTAGTTTTGTTTAAAGGGAAACTAATTTCATTACGTGGTAAGTGTTATAAAGTAGAGTGTAGTTCGTGCGGGAAAAATTTGTAATTCTGGGAAAATGTCTGTTAGGGATACGTCAGTATCCCTACACTGTAATGTGTAGTAATTCTGTGATGCTTTTCTTTATAGCGTAAGGCGACAAAATTACTCCTTTGTTGTGTACAGGACTAACAGGACGTGTTAATTTGTAGTTATACATAATACATATATAAGCATAGTTTCTATATAGTATAGAAGACTTTGATTCTGCAATTTTGCCTTTTCGTGCAATATACACATGTTCCCCAGATATGTGTGTTTCCATTCTATTTACATAAATAGCACGGGCGGTGCCTGTACTTTCTCCAGTATAAACGTTCTTGTACTTCCGCATTTGTAATTAAATTAGGTTTGCACGTACGTTTAGTAAAAATAAAAATTCTTTTAGACCGTATTACTAATAATTATTTGAATTTCATAAGCTCGTCCACAGTGGCTTAACGACGGGCGAGTCCAGTAATTTGGTTAATTTAGAGAAATTTACCGTAATTTAGCAAAATTTACCGTAATTTAGAAAAATTTACCGTAATTTGGAGAAATTAATTAGTTAATTCATTTATTAAAATAATAATTATTTATTAATAAATAAATTTATTTAATAATTTAGATTAGAGAAATCATTTAGAGAAATAGACCATATTTTGATACTAATTGTACATTATACCCTTAGCTGTATGGGGACGGATAGGTGTGTTTTCTTTATAATTAAACTTAACTTGAGTAATACTGGTATCAAGATTATACGAAAATGCAATCCTGTACTGTGTAATTAACTCATACTACTAGAGCAATTATTAACGGTCAAATATTGGAACTTTGTTTTACAACTGAACTTAATCCCAATGGACCCCACTAGACTCCCAATTGTCCAGTGATCATTACTATAGGTATAGCTTGGAACTTGGACAGGTTTCGGTACAAACACATTTCGCCATCGCATGCATTCCTTACTTCCTGGAATGCATCGTCCGCTCCTGAAAGTGCGTTTAATTTATTTTAATTGTGTCTCGCCCTCCCCCAAACCACTCATTACAATTCCTGCGTATACATGCATTACAGATGCAGCAGTAATGATGCACGCCACATTGATTTTTATTTTCCCGGAGTTTAATAATTATTACTCATATCCTTATTCACTCACACAGCTGTTTGCTTCCGAAGATATTGAATGTTTCATTTATCAAGAGAATCTCGAAGTAAAAAAAATATTGACTCCGGCTGATAACTTCCGTTAAGAATGATGGCAAGTTGGTAAGGCCATGTGTTTGTGGTCGCTTTTTTGATTGTGAACAGTGTACACATTCTTCTCGTCAACATGTTTGCTAAAGGCGGAAATCCACGGAGAGCTTCATGTATTTAATGATTACACAGATTCCAATTTTTGTGTGATTTTACATGCTCATTTTGATTAGCAAGGCACTAGTAAGAAAATTATGTTCATTTAAAATGTATTGTGAAAGCTGAAATCAAATATCAAACCAAATCAAGCCAATTTTAAGAGTATTTTTTGGTTAAGGGACTACTTTTGACTCCCCACGACCACGACTGGTGAAAGTGATAAAAAAAAGTAATTATTATCTAAATGTCTTGAATGGGAATGCGAAAGCGCTTGAAATGGAACAATTTCGAATTGTCATCGCTACCAGTACTTGATTAGAAACACTCGCGTTGTTTGATATCTCATGCCCAATGCCCAATCAATACGCTTGTTCAACAATTGACTCAACAATGGTAAATTTTCCCAATTTCGCAGAGCAATTTCGCAAGCTCCTTTTTGCTAAGCAGCATCCCTTTTTTATCCCTTATTCTTATTCTGACCAAATAGTTGTCATCAAAGGGTGTGTTTCTGCCTGGAATTTGTACTGGTTAAAATAATTTTCTGCTCAAAATGTTCCCAGCAATAACGGAATTCGAGCGAATCTCCCCGAGATACAATTATCTCAATGTTCCGATCCAGAAATCAACGGCAATTCCAGCAGTTAATTTAACTTCTCAAGTTGAAGCGGATAGGCAAGCAAGACAGAATTTGATTTTGTACGTCCATTTTTTTTCCTTTTAAATCTCCTAAATCATCCGTATATACTTTGTAAACTCATGAAGTATAATAAAATGAGAAATTATTAACAAAAACCCACATGTTACAGTACTATCTGCATCGCTGTGGTAGGCCTCGGAGTCCTTGTGTTCTTCTTATGGCGCGTGATGAGCCTGGCAGTTCAGCGTCGGCAGAACGCTTGTAGTGACTGTGAAAACAGGACGCGGCCAAAATTTTGGAGAAAGATGAAAATGTCGAAGGAGAAATCCATTCAACTCACCACCACGGCTGGTCTTAATGTGTGAGCAAGTGTCGGCGATTGTTTAGGGATACCCAAAATAACTACTAGTATTCTTGCATATTTATATATTAGTTAATATTTAGTGTGCTGGCCTAATTATTTGGCGTGTATTTGTATACTGTTAAATAAACAATATTATCTTGTAACAAACATTTTTGCATACAGTAACTTGTAGTTCTTGCATTAACACACATTATGTGTAATACGTATACAGTTGAGCTAAGAACGTGAGGAAATCCATAATTGCTTGGGCATTTACTGAATTTTTTTTTGTGCAATGCAAATTAAAGATCAATGAAATAATTTTTCCTAATTTATAGAGTTTTCTTAATTCAGAGCAATAACATACGTAATAAGTGTCTGGTAGAGAAGAGAAACATGCATGGATATAATGGGACTGGGTATAGTGTATAGGAGAAAACCTGTCTACATTGTCATCCAAAATTTTTTACACCCACATCCTACAAAATCGAGCTCGCCCACCATGCCAGATATCATTTGAGACAATTACTATGGGATAATATGGAAAGGCAGAAGAGAAGAGACAGTTTCGCCATAAATACAAACTGAGAACTTTTTTCTAATTGTCAACAGTAAAAAAAAAAAAACAATGAAATTGAAGGTGCATGCCTTCTATTCCCTCCTGAAGCGGCAAAGGACGGTATATCACAATGAAAAATGGAAATGCCAGATCGTGATGCCGGAAAGAAAGGGTTGTAACAAAAGAAGGAAAGAATTCTTCGTCTTCCTCTACACCTTTGGAGATCTTGGTGGTAAATATTAAAATGTAGATTTTTTGGACTATTAGAGGATATTCTGCGGTATTTGAAACAAGTGCTTTATTATTGTAAGAGCATCTAAAAAGACTGGGCTTTGCTTTAATAGTAACAATTTTAAAACTGAAAAATGTACAATCAAGGGGATGAGATGCCAGTTTAATAAAGAATGCATTTTTTCCAAGAAGCACAGATGTTGGGAAATAATGTTATGCTCCTTACGTTATTCACGGGACTATGGAATAGTCCCAGGATGTATGCTGAATAGGTTCTGCAGTGATTTTTTATCATAGTACTGCTAAAAAATGTGGATTTGGACATTTACAAAGTCTGATATCCATTTAATCTGATATTAAGGACGGAATTCGTTGTGGTCATTCTTTCCCCACTTAACATTCTAACACTTCATTTAGTGAAATACTTACACATTTAATGAATTACTTACGCCATCAACTGAAGTACAAATGTTAAATGAAATAGGAATATAAGAAAATATGTGTGACATACAGTGTAAGCTAATACTAAAAGATGTACTGTCATTTCACCCCTTGGGCACGCGTTGGTATAGGATTTAAAGTAGTTTTAATATTTGCTTCCCATAACGAGGAAGTATTTCAAAGGAGCATTAGGTGGTGGTTTTAATTATTTCAACAATAATATTGATCACTTCTCGTGCCATTACCCACTGTTTACCAAACTGAAGTTGCCTTTTTGAAAGCCATAACTTGATGCAGTAATAACAATAAAGCAACGAAGCCTTCCCACTAGACACATTAGATATACAATGAATGGATGATCAATCACACACTTTTGACGGGAGTTATTAATTCCTAAATATTTAACTTTGTTCTTGACCTAGAAAACCCATTGCTGACCATATGTCGCTGTCTCATAGACTCTTTGGCACTTGAAAGGAAGTCGAAAAAAAAACAGCTAAACATTAAGAGACACTTAAAAAATTCCTCTAACAAAGTATGAGATATTTGTATTACTAATAATATTGTTTGTATTATACCTCATATTACAAGAATTCTAATGGAGGTAGTAATTATTACACGCTCCTCTTTGTCATACATTTTTAGAATATGTTTTGGTGTAAAGAATTTTTTTTTTTTAATTTTAAGATCTACAGGAATGCCATACAAGGAATTCCCATAACATCTCCTCAGAACATTTCGGTGGCATTTGTTGGTGGAGTGGCTGTAAGTAGACTTTGGTGTACACACAAAAGCTTACCATGTAGCAAGTGTTGAGAAGATGCATTATTCTCTCTTAGTAAAAGCAATTGGTATCCAGGAAGGATGAATCAACAACATTGGTCCCTTTATCCTTGTACACGAGATCATGTATATAAAAATAAATAGAAACCGGAATGTTTTTTTCAAAAGCCACAAAGTGGCATTACATGGATTGTACACAATCAAAAGCTTAAACCATCAATTTAGGCCAGCTGAAAATTGTCTATCCCTTTTTTTTTTACCTACAAAAAAAAAACAATTTATAGAAATAAACCAAATAGAAAGAAATAGAAAAAAAACCAGAGACAAACAAATGACATACTTGACTGAGTCTTCAACAAAAAGATCTTTATTCACTGCAATGGCATGAGCCTATCCAGTATGTAAGTATTCTCTCCCAGTATTGAGTTATTCTTAACCATACATCACCCCATTTCTTTCTCCACTTTCTAAGCAAGCATTTCACACATTCCCCCGAGAATTATAAGGCACCCTGCCATGAATGGTTTTAACGCCTTGTAAAAGTTACAATGTATGGAACACTTTGATATAGTTGACTTCGAAGATACGTGGGTCTAATAATATAAAGTTAATATTTTTAAGGGGGAAAATGTGAGTGTCTTTAATTGCGTACAAATATGTGAAAACGGATGTTTCCCCTTGGAATCGAATGTTTTTATACAGATTTTTCCTGGCCTTAAAAGTGCATTCCTCTTTTGATTGCATCTGCAGTAAAGTGCTATACATGCATTGGAGGATATGCCAGGAAACCTTCACTGCTTTCACTGCTACTTTTAATGGCATTTTGGAAATGCATTTTTTGTCAGTTTACGACTTCAAGAGCTTTTAATTGAGGGCCAAGTTCAATGCAGCCCTTCAAGCGTTGTTGTGTAGTAAAAACAAAAGGTTGAAAAATCCATTTAAAAAAATGCAAGTAATAATGCCTCACTTTAAATTACATCAACATGTAATTTGAACTCACGTTTGTCATACCTAAACCTAAAAAGATCCTGTGAGGTCAAGTCAATGCTGAGGTAAAACTGTTTAAACAAATGACTGTGTTATTTCCTCCTCTGTAATTTATTAGCAGAATAAACAGAACGGTAGTAAAAAAAAAAGTTGAAGAGTAAATTAAAACCATGTAAATATTTGGAGGCTTAAAAAGAGAGTTCTATTTTATACTTTTCTCTTCAAAGAAAGAAAAAAGAAAAAGATTGAATCTCGGAAGAGCACTTAACTACAGTGAAATTAGACAGGTAACATGATGGAGGAAGTGTAATAAAAATTTCTTTAACTCGCTCTCTCTCTCAATATTCAAAAGTACTGATATAAACAATTACAGTTGTGCATTCATAATATTTTCCATGGTCAATGGCAAGCCTCATTCACCACATTTTTCTGCATGAGCCCCTCAACACATTACAATTTCACACACTGTCTTCCCTTGTCATTATTAATTTCTGTAACAATACACCTCTCCCATGTACATGTAGTTGTAGATAATATTAACTACAGACTTTTCATGAATGCTTCAGATGTTTCATTCTCTTCCTCACAATTTCATCTCCTCTTCCCTACATTTTTTTTTGCATACAGCATGGTGTAATTTCATGAGGGATATATACATATTTGTAGCTTGTACATACGTTTATAGTAGTAAAAAAAAATAGTAAAAAAAAATCATTCAATGGGTGGGTATTTAATGTGAGGAACATGACCGACCTGTCTTGATGCATTGTTACAAAAGATGTTGCCTGGGGTGGGAGGAGAACCGAGTTTGGACACGAATACATGCGTACAGATATACATATCTACTTAAACGTATGCAGATATACATACCTATGTTTGTAATATAGAAGCTAAAGGAAATGATTATGACACCTTTTTTTAAACTATTCCACATACTTTATTTTCTTGGTGTGCAAAATACAATGTTTCATTCGCATTTCTTTTCTCGCCCCATCAAACTCCTACTTTTCTATTTATTGTCTTTAACGATTAACCAGGGAAAATGACAGTATGTGTTGAAGCCCTTTGAATAGGAATTTCACAGCCGGAACAAATTTGAAATTAAGTTCCGTGATAAATGGGAAATTCTCTCACGCTTCCCCCTCAGGGTAATTTTAGCTCCTTGTAGGCCTGGACTGGAGAGGGGAAGATGTGTCAATGTCACATCCAACACATTTATACGCACGCACTCACTTAATTATAAATTTATTATAGTAATTCATACCACCTACTCCATCAATTAAATTACTGGAAAAGTTTCCCATTACATTCCTAATTTTGAGACAAAAGCCAGCCATCTGAATTCACAGCAGGAACTTATCTAAAACGATTTTTCTGCCTCCCAGAATTTTCCCTGAATATCTGGGAAACTAGAAAAAAAACTGAATTTCATCCAGAGGGGAAAATATGGCTCTCCACTAACCCTTTCATATGAGGAGGATGAGAGAATGGCCGTGGAAAAAACACCCGTAATAATCACTAATGTTACGTTGTCAAGAAGAGTGAATTGCTTTTTAGCACATTCAGGCATCACAGCAATCACAGCAGGGTTTCAATGGCAAACAGTGACAAAAAAAAAAAAAGAAAATAAGAAGAAAAAAATGATGAAAAGGGACACACTCATCCCTTTTGACTCCTTTTTGAAACATTTTTTCTGATGGTTCTATGCGGGGCTTCTCTCCCGCTCATTGTATCTCTCTTCCCTCTTGGGAAGGCTTCATAATAGTGACATCATGAGGCGGATACCTGAGATCATTTTCCTTCCTGTAATACATATAACATTGTAATGTTATTGGTCACTGAGTACTAAATGAAGGAGAGATGAACTTAATGATCACAGACAGTCTAATCAAGGCGGGACTCTTCCTCCAAAAAGGAGATTTTTTTCTTTTGTTGGAGCCGTATTCATTAGTCAAGTGTATAAGGAGAGGAGGAGGAGGAAGAAATAGGGAAATGAATGTTTATTATATCCCATATCTATATCATGTACTTCATATCCCTTTATTCCTATACTTGTCCCTCCAAATAAGTCCTGTCACCTGTACAAAGACAAACGCACTCCCGTCCAAATAATTTTATTCCCAAAATGTACATACATATACCAACGTGCGTAATAATATATGCGAATAATATTTACAGTGTGTATCATATTCACTGGCGTAAAAAAAATAACAATCTGCAAAGACAACGGTTTTTTCTTTAAATATAGCCTTGGGTAAAAAAAAAAGGCCCAATCCAACGTCCATATCTTCTCTGTATTCGTATGTTGGAGGTAATACTCTCCTCTGTACGGGAGTAATTGAGGAAAAAAGCTTGAGTACAATAATATAAGACAGTGGCACATTAAAAATGGACAAACACTCTTTTCAGACAACTGTGGACGGTAAGTATAAGAAAAAAACAGGGGATTCAGTGAATAGTTATATACATAAGACAAATCTTTCTCCCTTAAAAAAGAAAGAGACGTTATTATCACAGCAACTGATTGTTACTCCTCTCTGTTATAAATGCACTCCAACCACTTCACGCGGTAATCCCTTTCAGACTCATTTATTTCCCCTCTAATGAGACTCAAGAGAGCAACATTTTTTTTTACAAGGGGAGGAGGAGGAAGACGCAAAAGTTGCAATTGTAACAACTGTAATTTTTTTTTCTACTCAAGTAACATTATAAACAAAAATGGTCCATCATCTTCGATGAACACTTTTTTTTAGTTAACATAGTTAAAGTATAAGCACGTTCACGCTATATATAGGGTCTATACGTAACAAAGTTTTTGCTTTCGTGAGCAAAGTTTTTTTTCTCTCTCTCTCTCTCTCTCTCTGTCAGACTCTTAACAAAAATATTATTATGTCACATTTCAAATGCTCTTTTTTTTTAGTTGCATCTTCCTGTAAGTGTATACTGTAGTTAGGGGGGAAACAATACCCTGTTTATTTCTGCATTATAATTTTTTTCTTCAGTTGTTACTCTTTCGTCGTATTTAGAGCAAAGAGCATGAAGTTAATTATCAAAGAGTGGGGATACACAAATGCTGGGAGGATGGACTTCTCTAATATTTGTGAGAAAGAGAGAGAGAAAAAAAAAACTGTTTTCTATATTATTTATTTTCACTCTGATGAGATTATAACGGATCTCAATGGTCTGCCAGTCATCTCTGGTTCTCTCCCTTACAAACACAGAGACTTCATTCTTTTTATTACAAACATGCCTGGACGCTGGGATGGGCTACAAAAAAATAGAGAATTTAATAAGGGTGGGATTACTAAAAAAAAAAAGACACGAAATTAGAATGTGAGCCCACCTCATCCTGTATGTGTGTTATAAATGCCAAAGATAATCCCTTGTAAGGGTGCCTTGCATGGAACCGGCTCCACCACTTTCCCCTCCGGGGATTTATTGGATGGTAAAGTCCGAACCAGTTCATTTTTTTTAGGGAGGCGGTGACGTCCAAGCCCGGCTTACATCCCATACATTTCTGGTAACATTTGATGTATGACCTAAATTTACATTGAGAAAATATTGTAAATGAAGCCACATTTTAGACCATATCTATATAGAGGAGGAATTTCTACTTGGGGAATAGTTTGAAAAAATATCTTACACATACAGAATACTTAATGAATATCTTGAAGAGTGAGAGAAAAAAAAGCCTGGAAGGGGCATTCCGGTACTTATGTATATAAAAGGTACACCTTATCCTTAGTGTTTACCTTCAGCTTTTGTACACAAGATTCCTCCGGCTCCGATAAAGGAGTGAATAAATAAAAGAAAAAGCGAGAGAGAGAGAGAGAGAAAGAGAAAGAGAAAAAGGGCAATAACAACAGATATAGTCGGCTACATCTTTCCATGCCGTGATTTTTGACTATTTTCCCTGCTGGAAGACACTCTCCCAACCACATTTTTTCATAACCAACACTGTAAGTGAGTAAGTAAAAAGTCGCTTTTTTTAAGCCTTACATACCGTATGGAAATGAGTTCATAAATAGTACAGGTCGTAAATAAGCCAGAGAGACGCTTTTTTTTACGTGTCTTGAGTAAGAAAAAAATAATGTTTACTTGTTGGAAGCACATATTTTTGGCCCAATGTGTCACCCCAATGTGGAAAAAACGGAGAAATATGGGGTAGGGGGAGGGAATAAGCTGCAACAGGTGCTACAGGTGTGAACTCTTTCCTATACGTGTGCATTATGCTTGGTAATAGTAATAATAAAAAAAATACATACGGAAACACACATGGAGATGGGCATGGTTGTTAAAGGCTTTTAAAAGAATTTCAAGAGAGTATTAGCCATAATAATCTTTTGGTATGCTCTCTCTCTCTCTTTTTCTCCCTAAAGAAAAAAAAATCAGTAGTTGCATGGTGTGTATAAACTCACCAGGTTGATTTGTACACGATTCCTCTTGAAGAGGGAGAGAGATGAAGAAAGAGAGATGAAGAGAGAGCAAGAAACAGAGAGAAGGGTAATAGAGAGAGACGAAGAGAGAGAGAGAGAGCAAGAAACCCAGAGAGAGGGACAATAGGAAGAGTGATGAACAGATAGAAAGAGAGAAGGACGAAGAGAGATATGATTGGAGACAACAACAGAGAGAGAGAGACGAAGAGAGAGAGACATGAACAGAGAGAGAAGGAGAGAGTTGCACAAGAGAGACAGGTAGAGATGAGCAGAGAGAGAAGCAGATTAAATAGAAGGAGAGTGATACAGAGAGGGAAAGAGATAGAGACAAATAGAGAGAGAAAGACAGAGAGAAAGAGAGAGACAAATAGAGAGAGAAAGACAGAGAGAAAGAGAGAGATAAACAGAGAGAGAAAGAGGGAGATGCTTAGAATGAGAAAGAGAGATGTACAGAAAGAGAGAGATGCACAGAAAGAGGAAGAGAGAGATGTACAGAAAGAGAGAGCTGCACAGAAAGAGGAAGAGAGAGATGTACAGAAAGAGGAAGAGAGAGATGTACAGAAAGAGAAAGAGAGAGATTCAAAGAGAGAGAAAGAGTGAGATGTAACGAGAGAGAAAGAGAAATGAACAGAGAGAGAAAGAGAGATGAACAGAGAGAGAAAGAGAAATGAACAGAGAGAGAAAGAGAAATGAACAGAGAGAGAAAGAGAGAGATGAACAGAGAGAGAGAAAGAGAGAGATAAACAGAGAGAGAAAGAGAAATGAACAGAGAGAGAAAGAGAGATGAATAGAAAGCGAGAAAGAGAGATGAACAGAGAGAGAAAGAGATTACAGGGAAAGAGAGAGAGGTGAACAGAGAGAGAGAAAGACATTAAAGGGAAAGATAGAGGTGAACAGAGAGAGAAAGAGATTAAAGGGAAAGAGAGAGGTGAACAGAGAGAGAGAGAAAGAGATTAAAGAGAGAGAAATAGGAGAGAATGTTTGTAGATGTGAGCATCCACCCGTGTGTGCCCTATACAAAAGGAGCATCTGTAAAGAGAGAAAAGGGGGAATAGTGAAGATTGAGTTGAGCATCTTGTTAGAGAGATGATACCTTGGAGCTTTTCGAGGTTTTGACCAGATGCAATTGTCAAAGGAGACGTGTGTATGTGCCGAGTACACTTCTTGAATGCCAGTACTATACCTTCAAAAGAGACTTACAGCTGTTACACATAGTACATACGCCCTACTAAAGAAAACACAAACGTGTACATAAAGTAGCTCCGGTATACATCGAATCAAAAAAAAAAAGATTGTGTGGTGGCTCGTATAAAGCTTCATTATACTCCGTAGCTTGAAGAGGAGAAAGAAAAAAAAAGTGCCGTTGCACTTAGATTTCATTCTTGTAAGCAAGTCTCCCATTCTTGCACGATTCACATTCTCAACCAGACGAATCTCTCATGTGCTCCCTCCGCTTTCGGCAGCGCTCACCTGTGTGTGTGTTAATTTTTTTCTTAAATAATTTTTTGTGCTTGATATTATATTAATAAATTGTCTAACCAAATTCTCCGGCTTCTACACCGTTATTTTCATCAGTTGTCCATCTACAAATTTTGGGTTCATTTTTGTTTTAGTGATTTTAATTGACAAGAACAACGAGCTTATAAATTTGCCTGGTGTTTGTGTCAATTGTGGAGACATTTTGTCCAAAAAAATTTTTTTTTGTAGTGTTGTGAGTTCCTGGATGGGACTGAAGGGATTAAAATCCATGTCATAATTACCGGAAGTGCATTCCTTCCCACACTCCTCACCGCGTGCATGTCGTATGTGATGGATTCAAACGGGAGAGAGAAATGAATTTGGACCATTTTCAGTGTTTTGTTTGTTTTTGATTTTTTTTTTGTCATCATGAGATCCACCTGGAATTCGGATTAATTCTTACCTCTTCTGCCGACTAATATTGATCTTCGATTTCTAATCTCCCACACGTTCACTGTGAACGTGGGAATTTTTTCCCTCTGTTGTAAGTTGAATTTTCTTATTTTTTTAATAGTTTTTAATTTACATAAAAGTGCACTTTTTGACCTTTTTTTTTTGGAACACGTGTGGTGTCCTTTGGATTGGAGGCATGCATATGATTTTGCATTGCGTATACGCGTTTGTGTGCGCATTTGTTGGGTAGCTGCTGTGTGAGGGCATATATTTTGTGTGCATTATTTATGAACAAATGTATACATTACTGAAATGACTTTTTTGATCAAGTGAGGGTGTGAGCGTGTCTGCATGTTTTAAGCAAAAATGGAACGTCGGCTTACGCACAACCTCGTAAATTGTCTCGTGTTTGCCCCGAAACACTTCCTCGTAAGAAACAGAAAGAAAGAGAGAGAGAAATAGTGAGAAACAGAGAGGGAGAGAGAGAGAGAGAAATAGTGAGAAAGAGAGAGAGAGAGAGAGAGAGAGAGAGAGAGAAGAGAGAAAGAGCGAGACAGACAAAGGTGAAGTTCAGTAAACCTTTTCCTCATTGTCAATGATTAAAACACACACGCTAACAGTCATCTCCTTCCTTTCTTTCTCCTTGATTAACATATTTCAAAAATGCTGGCGAAATAATAATTAAGCGTCGTCATAGCCAACCCATACTCTCTTTATTGCTTACTCACCCCATCCAGGATAAATCGCCTTATTTGCACTCACTCACCCCGTACACATAGGACTAGCACCAAGCCAACAAAAACAAAATTGGTGTGTAGTATAATTTTGTTGTAAAAAGAGATTCACAACAAGAGAATCTTCAGTGGTTTAAACCCAATACCAGGAACATGGTAACATTTACTTTTAGCATAGGTTGAAAACGTATGTGTTATAGTTACATTTTTTCCCTTTAAAAAAACCAGGACACAATTATATAAGATACACCTATGTGTAAGTTTTTTTTGTTACACTTTGTTAGTTCTGATTAATGAGCACGACAATCGTGGCTCTTTTTTGGTCAGTTCATGTATGATGAGTTTGAGGTAATTTCTCATATGTCTCTTTACCCCTTTGTGTACAAACTGGGTGGAAATTTATGGATCCATTTTTCTTGACATGATTTTGTCTTCCTCAAAACCAGGGAAAATGTCCCCACATGTACCTGGAAGGGAAGGTATAAAAGATAAGATATACAGAAATGGAGGCATTTTGAGACGGGGAGGGAATGTAACTCTTAAATGGATACAAAACATTTTTGGTTTCCCTTCACGTTAACCCCTTTTTTTAGGATAATATTTGACACGCGGGAAACATTGCCTCGTCACATGCACGAGTCTGTAGTCAGCGTGCTTGTTTTGCAGGCACAAATTATTTCCCCTAATTAATCAGGTTTTCTCGTGACCGGCAAAAAAGCCAAACTTTTCGCTTTTCTCTAATACAGTATATACATGTATGTACGTATAATCCACATTTGCTTCCTCTTTCGGTTTAAATTGGGAAAGAAGGGTAACTTTTATATATTTCGAGGTTCTTCCTCCTTGGGGATTTATTGGGTGTAAGAAATCGTTAAAGCATGTGCTGTTTCTGTTCCGTGATGAATTTTTTAAAGAGGAATCATCTCTTGAGCTTTTAAGAAAGGTGGATAATAAATTGACATAGAATCCTATCCCATAATGATAAAGCGGGTGAAAACAAAGACCAAATCTGCTCAAACGCTGTAACCCATATTGGACAATTAAGGGAAGAATGCACTATTTTGGACGTGAGGCCGTTAAGTCGGTGGGAAGTTGGATGAAATCCTGACCTGATCTCCTCTTTGGAAACTAAGATGATGTAGTCGAATGGAGGGGAAGATGCATTCTGAAATCGCTTTCAACAAGTAATACGAAGCATACCATATAGTATGTATGCTACTTTTAAAACCTCATAATATTTTATTTCCTATCATTGTATTCCCTACAGTTCAAATCTCTCGTCTCCCTCATTTGTCTCGCACCTGAGTGCTAAGCTAGGTGAGCCGCTGCCAAAAAAATACAGAGCTTTGTGTATGTTTACATGCGAAAAAAAAAAACTTGAGCGATAAAAATGCGGTTAAGCAAGCAAAAACGGTCACAGTAAACTTCATTAACTAAGACACTGCAGGTTGCAGTATAAAGGGATTTCCCAGGAGGGAAAAAAAAAACAATACTCGGGAAAAATTCTTGTCTCCTCTTACAAGAAAAGTATGGCAAGAAAGTAAAGTGTGAAGAAGCATGGGGAAAAAATACAACAAAAAAAATCAAGGTATCAAGAATGACTTCAGGTTGAGTGGAATGAAGTCAATAAGAGATTTTGTACAATAAGTCTCATTAGTCATTATGTAGATTCCATGTCGGAATTGGAAGGAAAGGAAGAAGATTTTGCGGTGGGCATTACTTTATAGGTATTAACCCACAGGTTTTTTAATCACATATAAAAACTATTTGCTCTTTTTTCCACTACACACCTTTGGTGTGGCAGAGGATGATCTGGGTGAGTAATAATATTTGAATAGAAAGCTATAATTTTTTTTTTTGGTACAAATAAGTGTGCATAATAAAGTCAACTTTTACGCTTGACCTTGCGGCAAAAATCCAATGTATGGTCGTTGAGGTGCACGCGATTTTCGATGAGAGTGAGTGAATGAATGGGTTAAAGAGAGGCTTTATTTTTGAATAAAAAAAAAATGTGCGACAAGTTTTTGCACCCAAACTACTACTGCAATCTTTTTCCAGTGTGGTGTGTTCCCCTTTGCTGGGGGTATATTGCAATGTTTGTATATATAAAGCTTCTTTTTTTTCTTTTCAGCTTTTGCAAGCTTTTATTTTATTTTTTTTTATGTGGGGCGCAGACATAGAGTATTTGAGATGAGAGATTGAGTGGCTTTCATGTATTTGACAGAGAAACTGGTTAATACTAAAGAAGCCTGACTATACTATGGAAAGACGTGAGAGCGTTTGTTTAGCAGTGGAGATGCAATGCGGAAATCTGACCTTTCTTTCAAGAAAAATATTGTTTAAGTTGTTCAAAGCAGTTTAGTTACTACTGACTTCTTTTTTTTTCTCTCTTTTTTGGCGCGAGGGTTACTACAGGGGATGAATCAGAAAAGTCACATTTCAAGAAAGAACCTCTCGTATAATTATGTTAATGCCACCGCCTTTTCTTGGGCGAGTTACACAGAAACGAGGAAGACAAAAGACGATGGTGAATATTCTTCCTAACTTTACTAACGTGTATAGTACAAAAAACCCCTCCTTTCAATAAAAAAAAAATCAGTATTTATTAAGGCCATTTTACATATTCACTTTTGCACCCAGATTTACCCCGTCACCGTGTACTTAGTCAATGCACGTAGACATAACTTGTATTTTTATTTATAGAAATAAAATTTCCCCTACTTAATTATATCCATGTACACTTTATTTACCCTTTATTTAATTAACCTAATCCAAATTGCTGCAGGTAATTTCCTCCTCAAAGACAACATTAAACCCTGAAAAACGCAAAAAGGAGTCTCTCCCTCTCTATCAAAATGCAAGCCGCATAATAACATTGTCACAGAAACTGCATTTCTTTACTACTCTCACGTAACTTTTCTTTAAGTGGATTATAGTAGTGACAGATAACATTGAAGATTACTTGTTCTCTAATGTGTATCCGGATACCCAATTTTTTTCCTCTATTTAGTTTAGTGTGAAGTCTATCACAAAAAAAAAAAAACCAAGATTTTTATTGCTACTTTTCCTTGCGCAAGAGTCAGGTTGAAACCTGTTTTTTTTTATTTCGTATTATTATTATTTGTGTTTTCGTTGAACAGACTAGATGAAGATGAATTTTTCATGGTGACGATTATAATGTTGTTGAGAATACAGAGGCTATATAATATATAGGGAAAGAGGAGGGAAAAAAGCAATGAGAGGGGATGAAGATTGGGATTTCTGTTAGTGGAAATGGTCCTTATTAGGGCAATACCTGTTTGTACCATTATTTCTCTTCCATATCCAACCCTTTTTTAATGCTCCTTCATCTACATGCAAAGGTGAATTACGCGGTTCGTGAGGCGACTTCTAAGAGGTAAGAAGAAGCATTATGGAAGGGATGAGGTGGAAAAAACGGGGTAATACTTTTTATAATTAATCATCGATTGTGTTCCCCTCTTATTTTTTTGTTTAGTAACATACATACATATGTGTGTGTCCATTTGCCCATTCAAAAAAAAAAAAAAAGTGTGCGCCAATGTGTCGTCCTGTTAAATCTTTTGATTCTTGTAGTGGCCAAATTTTTTTTTTAAAGGTCCGGTAATAAGCGAAATTGGAATCTCCTCCTTTTATTCCCAATACACTATAATAAATGTATTGAGACCCTTGTGTTCAATTCCCTTTTCTTTCACCTTCCTCCCATTCTTTGGCAGTGATTCATCCGACAGTCTGCAAATCCTCATTATTTTATGAACACCATCAATGCATCTGATGATTCCTATAACACCTGCTATAGCAATCAAGAGCGTGCACAGATTTTTTTTATGCACGTGGAAGATGTCAAATAATTTAACAGATAAGTGTGAAATGCTCCCTTCCCAACAAAGTCGTTGCTACGTGGTCCGGCACCTGCCCAAAGTAAATAAAGACAATGAATATGGTTGATGCGAGAAATTAAGGTTTAGGAGAAATTTCTAGTAAAATCAAGGCTTGATCCCAATTTAGTTTGAATAGGCCCAGTAAAAGTACAGGCCATAATAAGAGCTGAAATAATTGTTACACACTAAAAAACGAAATTGGTATATGACGAATATTAATCATCTCATTATAATAAACAAAGAGGGACTTTATTGTTCCATCAAGAGTCCCAAAAAAATGACCACAAGAGTAATAAATAAAGGCGTAAACTTGTAGCAGCCGTGTGGTTTAAAGTGTGACATGAAAAAAGTCATAAATAATTACTCGAGATATACATACATACATACCTATTTCTATGTTACAGAGTGCCATTGTCATTCCAAGAGTGAATTTTTTTTCGAAATATAGGGATGAAAGTGGCGGAAATATGCCTTTTATCATGCATTGTTTCCCTCAGACTGTAAACGGGGACTGACATGTTCCTGTGCGTTACTCAAAATAATGGGAAGAGAGACAAAAAAAGCTCCTCTATAGGTCACGTTTTTTTTTTCAGAGTCTATCGGAGTCGTCCTTCAATGCCACACAGGCTGTTTACTTGATAAATTATTTGGGAAAAATTAAATGTCATGTGTGAGTCATAAAAGTTATAAATGATTCTACACCTCTTTTTCAATGAATTTGTTAAATAGTATGTTAATGCTTAACCCATGCTGTGATGGAAAAATAAATTTTCACTTGTATATACAACATATACATATTTGTGTGTACAAGGAAAGCCTATTTACTTGTGAAAGCCTACTTACATCGTGATTACATTTCACCAGTGCTACATCCTGGAAACACCTTGAATTGAGCATCTTGTGGGCATGGCTTTAAATAGATAATCAATGATGGCAAGGGGTAAAACTATGTCGCTGGTATGAAAACACCGGAATACGACAGAATATCTAAAAATTCAGGGAAGATAGTGAATTGTAAGGATGCATTTCTATTTTTCTTGGCGGTGAATCAACAAATATTTACTTTAGTTTAAAAAAGGAGTGATAAAAGAATATTCACGATGCACTTCTTCAACCCTTTAAAAAATGTGTATCAAGCCATCTTGCACGCATTTTTCTTTAAAATCGTCCTCCCTACTTTTATTTGTTCCCGTCCTGTCTCTTCAAAAGAAATAATGGATGGATGTATTACATATAATATATACCCGTCCTAAATATATGCATGTGAATGCATTATCTATCTCTTCTCGTGTTTCATGTCACCCCAATTGAAAACAAAATCAGTTGGTTTAGACACGAGGGAATGACAAAAAAGCTTTTGTATTAACTGGCGGTGTTGGAAAAAAAATTTTTGAAAGAAGAATGAAATTCCACAGTACTTTATTTTCTTTTGTGGGAGACAATATTCCTTTCACGAGGTTGCTTCAATTTATTCATTGGAAAAGGAGAACTGTGTCCCTCATTATCCAACCCAAGATAGATGTACACTTTCAAATCTGTGGGCTACTACCGATTATGTACAGGATCATCAGGAACCCTCTTCACACAATGGGACGTGAGTGAAGAGGAAATCTATGGAAAACCTCAAGAGCGTGAAGTGAACTTAGAGTAAAGTACTAGCATTTTACAACTGAAACGAAGGCGTAAAAACTTTTTTTTTTTGAAGAACGTTTTAACATGTTTCCACTTTTACTGGTCAATTAACTGACCCTTTTGGCGGTTCCGGTATTATGTGCACCTCTTTAAAATAATATGGGGAAATTTAAGCCACTTTTTTCAAGAAAGAACCATGTACATTTTTATGTGGACTAATTTGAGAAATATCCATTCCATTGTTATTCTAAAGAAAATGTTTTTTTTTTACTAATAATAATAAGTATTATAATAAAAAAAAATCTGGTGTCAGGAAGTCTCACGAAGGGGAGGCAAGCTGACAGAGAGAGGCAAAGTTGACGTCGTTATAGATAGATTGAGAGGAATACAGAGAAGTAGAAAGCCAAATGGGGAGCAACAAGCACAGGTAGAAAACAAGAGAAGAGAGAAATGAACAAAACTACAGAGAGAGAGAGAGAGCAAGAGAGAGAGAGAAGACATACGGAGAGAAAAATATAAAAAAATAAGTGGGGAAAAAATAGGAAACAGAAACAGACAGAAAGACAGACAAGAAGAGGCAAAGAGAAAGCAGATGAAGGAAAGTAAGAACAAGAGAGAAAGCAGAATAAGAAAAGACAGATAGAGAAAAAGAGAAAGCCGACATAGGAAATAGAAATAATGAGATAGCAGAAGAAGGAAAGACAGAAAGAGAAATCCGAAGGAAAGATAGAAAGAGAAATCCGTAGGAAAGAGAGACAGAGAGAAAGAGAAATCAGAAGGAAAGAAAGACACAGAGAGAAAGAGAAATCAGAAGGAAAGAGAACGAAGAAAACGGAAAGAAGAGAAGACAGAAGAGAGAAAAGGAGAAGTGAGAAGGGGAGTCAGAATGAGAAAGAGAGAAATAGAAAGAAAGGAAGAAGATAAAGAAGAAAAGAAAAAGAGAGGGAAAAGAAGAAGATAAAGAAGAAAAGAAAAAGAGGGAAAAGAAGAAGATAAAGAAGAAAAGAAAAAGAGAGGGAAAAGAAGAAGATAAAGAAGAAAAGAAAAGCACCGGGAAAAGAAGAAGAGAAGAATATAAAAGAAGAAAAGAAAAAGAGAGGGAAAAGAAGAAGAGAAAAGAAAAAGAGAGTGAAAAAAGAAAATAACAAGAGAGAAGAGAGAGAGAGAGAGAGAGAGAGAGAGAGAGAGAAAGCAAGAGAGAAGAGGGATGCAAGGAGAATAGAAAGAGCGATATGGATGACGACGAAAAGATCGAACAAATGACATTGAGAGACAGGGAGAGAGAGAAAGATAAATACAAAGAGATAACAAATATCACGAGATCATGACACACGTAATGTATGTACTTACATGTGTTACACTATATGGGGTTGAGACATTCAAACAATGTTTCTTTGGAGATTGGTAAAGCACACATTTTTATTTACAGTTGAGACAGTGTTATTATCGAGATGCACACAAATCCCAACACCTATGAATGTGTTAAAGACTCCTTATTGTCCGTGCTTGTTATGTATATATACATACGCTAGAATTGTGCGAACTGTAAAGAGCTCAGCAACGCCTTTCTCCCTGGGTATGTGTCACCTTAATTAGCTTTGGAAAGATTGAGGATAGCACAAGGGTTAACCTCAAACCTCCCACATTTTTTTACTCTAGTTTATTGTGAATAATAAGGGAAGACATTCATTTTTCTTCTTATTTTCAAAGATGCCTTCCTTGTAAACATACATGGGTACACATACCTCCATCTCATACTGCCTTTTTCGTGGTGAAAATTCCTCACATGCAAAAATGGATTTTTAGGAGGTACATACAAACAAGGGGAATCCACACAATCACATGTATAACTCCCTGGAGTTACCTGTGATCATATGATAAGGACGCCGGGGAAGGATCAAAAGACGTTTTTTTTTTATTTTCAACCAAAAAATATATATGAGGTCCCATTTTTAATAATGTACTACATTTACATAAATGAATGGGAATACACTTAAAATGTATTGCCTAGACCTATTTTATTTCTTAGACCCGCATACACTTCGCTATGACCCAATACTTTCATATTTCTCAAAGACACACTTCTATCACAGTTTGAGTTTGACCACACCACGATCCGCTTTCTTCTCTTTTCCGTGCTTTTTTGTCATGGTAGTTCCCTTTTGTCCATATCACAATTGTTGTTTTTATTTGGGGGGAGAAAAAAACCATAAGTGCTCCTATTGTGATGCGAATAGCTGAAGATGCATGGTTTAAAAATATGGGCAATTAATTCTTTTTTAGGTGTATTTAAAATAAATATAAGGGGTCTAACTGGGATTATCATTGTATTCCAATGTGGGTGTGGGCTGGTTATTTAGGAGAAAGAATAAAGACAGAGAGAGAGAGGTGCAGCATAAAAAGAATTATTGCTTGTCCTTATATAAGAAATGATACCGTTTGTGTGCCAGCCAGGACATTTCTTTTTGGGGTTTGGGAGTGGAGAAGGCGACTAATTATTCTATAAAGCATTTTATACCAAAGAATTCCTATTTTTTTATATTGGTAGCGGCTTTTTTTTTGGTCTCTTAGCCGGGGAAAGAAAGGAGGAAACGAAGAGAGAAAAATATTTAAGCTCTGTTTTAAGAGAAAAAAAGCTCTTTTCTGTTATTACCCGTGGACACTGTCAAGCTATTGAGGATGAGTGGTTGTGACGGGCTTAATGCATTACCTATATATGTTACGTGAATTTTAGGAAATGTGCGTGAGTGCACTCTCTCAAGAGTTTCTGTGACATGCAATTAAGAGAGTGGCTTCAACTGTTTGCCGAGAGAAAAAAATAGAGATTGCTGTTTTGGCGAGACACAACATGCAATATCCGTCGTGTAGTCACAGGGATCCTCTCTTTTTTTTCGCAGGCTAATGTGTACCGAAGAAATTATAAAATAAACAGTACTTACCCTCAAATGGGGTTAATCTACCTCGTATGTATAACTCTAGAATGGTAAATGAAGAGAGATTTAAGTGAGTGCAGAGGTTTTCGGCTCGCTATTTGTACAAAAAAAAAGCTTACCTAGAAGGTTTCTCTGACGAGGTGAAAATCCTAGTTATTACCTTTTTTCTGTTTTTTTACTCCATTTCTTCCGGATTAGTTGTTGCCCCTCTGTAAATTGTATCGTATTACAATTACAACGACCATTTGAGTCCATTTAATGTGAAGGGAAATTACATGATTGCATACAAGGAAGACTCCAGTGGGGGGAATTATGCTTCTTGACATCTCAAATAAATTCAACGCTATTATCCACTTACTCAAATGACTAAAATATTTAACATATGTACATAGGTGTTTTAGATGCCAATTTATTACAGGGAGATTAATTTTTGTTGCTAAAAATGAACGAAATGAAAATTTTTAATTATTTAACTTCATGTATCTTTCTAAATGAAAATATTGCATCCACATTAGGTCGTTCATACAGGGAAAATGGGAATGAATGAAAGTTAAAAACGTTGTAAGTGCTCATGCAATCAAGGAAAACGATCCTTTAATTTGGTTACAACCATACCCCGGACATGGCAAGAATGCCAGGGGAGAAAGTTTTTCGTTGCTTAATTATTAATTTAATATATCACCTAGCAATTTTGTAAAAGAAAGGGACGTGGAAAATGTCTTGATTACGAGTCTTAAAATACGTTCTAAAATTATCTTTTAATTCTAGAAATATCTTTCATTAATGGTTTTTTTTTACTTTCCTTCATCTGGCAAATCAGTCTCTTGGTTTCTTCAGAAAGCCGAATATGGCATTGACATAAAAGGGTGAAAAGGAAAGTACACAAAAATGATTGCTCCCGGTAAAAGTATCGACTGATAACACCCATAAAAAATGATCATCTCATAATTTTTCTTACAAAAATAAAACTAATCTCCGTGGACGAATTGCTATGAGGGTTAAACTCTTGACTTTTTGACCTTCTTCACCACCCTTCAGAAATACACCTACCTATACCCCACGAAATATACACATGTGTATATAAACAGATTATCTTTGGGATTATTACCGTCTTCACTTGACCAGGAGATTGTTTATGACTAACATTAGGTAATAATAATGGGTGTAACGCCTCTTGGTTCCTATAAAAGTCAGGTGATATGAGGAGGACATAGTTCGGTGCACGAGCAATAGTTCCCATGTACGCATGGGTGTAGTAGGGGATATTTATTTAATAATAGTATTCCCAAAGGGCTATAGACCCCTTTATTACCTTTCTTCCCGAATATTATAGGTATAATAAATAATGAAGTTCTTTTGCTCAGTCTCAAAAAAAAAAAAAATTGGTACTAAGGTTTTTTTTTGGGGGATGGTACATGACATTTTTGTATAATACCGTGTATCACCTTCCACCGGTCATCTTCGGTAAACAGAGCGAATAAAAACAAAGGTTTTCTTTTTCAAATTTCTATATACATATATGTGAATAGACATATATAGGTATGTGTATCTACAATATAACCCTTTACCACGCGCCCAAGAGACGCAAGAAAGGTTTTTCAAAATGTAATACGTAAAAATACTTATAATACGTAATAGGACGTGCCTCTGTGCTTGCACTAACTAGCATAAAAAATGGTAGCAAAGTCCTAACGTCCCGTTATACCCGTAGTTTATAACCATATTAATTTCTTGTAAACCTTCATTATTTGCAAACTATAACCTAAATACGTGCCCAACAACATCTTTTTCTTTTTTGTCATTTGGATAAAGTTTTATTTTTTCCCAGTTTAGGATACAGCAGACAGGAACCAGTACGTGACACATTTCCAAAATGTTTTGCCACTCATCACAAATATAATCATTTCTCTACAAAAACCCCCAAAAAACTGTATTGACAAGAGATTTACGTGAACAATCCAAGGGGATTTGGTGCTTAAAAAGGGTTAGAAGGGGGGGGAGGGAACAACAAGATAATTATGCATTGTTGTTCGATGAAAAACAAAACACAAAAATGACGGGAGTAAATCACTTTTTCCTTTAAAGTATTTACGTTTTTGCCTCCTTAATGATTTGTACACAAAGAAAAGGACTGACGTGAGTAGGAAGACAGCAATGAGTGGAATAACAGACAGGATAATTTGAGACGGGGAGATGGAGCTCAATTTATTTTACATAAAGATTTATAATTACTATAGATAGGGATTGATGTACAGGCTTGAATATAGGAAATACGTACATGGGAAAATAAAATATGTATAGTCAAAGGATTATATGGGGATAGCCTTTTGCAGCCGGCGGAGAAAGGTCTATTATGGGCAACGGAAATGCAATGTGCGGGGACCGTATTTTTTTTTGTCCCCTTATCTTGGCATTATTAACTTTTGTTTTGAAAAATGAGAAGTAGTAATTTCGGGATGTGTGATTACTAGACGTGGAAGTATTCTGATAAGGTAAATTACATCGTCATTATCCTCCATTGAACTGTTACGGTAGGTTATTTTTGCCCATCATCTCAGTCGGCATGTAAAAATGCACTGGCTTTTAAATTTGTACACACGGGATGAGACGGTACCATTTTCAACGAGAGTTTTTCTATACAATGGTTTTTTTCTCCAAGTGAAAAGGAGGAAGGAGAAGGAAAAAAGTAACAACAACATAATCTGTACTTGATGAGAGTGAGTCAGCCATCAGCAAAAAGAAAAAAAAACAGATGTGTGATAGCGCAATCGGCACTCACACATGTGCGTCTACGAAACGTGGTTAGCGATAATGATCGACGAGGTACACATATATAAGACACGACGGGGAAAAAAACAATGGGAATTAAAACGGTGGATTTTTTTTTAATTCAGTTGTCGAGATGAGCAAATAATGAATGTGGGACTGTGTTACATACTTACCTTGATGTGCCCATATGATAGCATTATATTTAGATATAAACCCTATGCTTATACCCACGTCTGTGGTACTATTTTTGCATCCCTTTTCATACTGTATTTGCAAGGGAACAGTATGAATGTCAGTTTGCTCTCGTGATTTTTTTTTTTTTTTTTTGCAAACATTTTTTTTTCTTTGCTATTTTTCACACTATAAGTTCCTTTTCGTTAATACAATTGTTGGGTGATTGTTTACTCTTCCTCCTCTTGTGTTCCCTCATTTTCTCAGGGCTTTCACAATGTATCTCCCTGCTCTGAATGCTGTATTTGTGTACAAATGATGTGCACCATTCTTTTACAAAGAAGCTGGGGCAAATGTATGGACGATATGCCTAGAAACGTTTTCAGGGTGAATCGGGGGAGAGTGCAAAAAAGAGTAAAAAAAAAGAGCTTTTATCTGTACTTACATACATATATACGTGTGTGGACAAATGATTAATTACAGGATGTAAAATAATGAAATTCCTGTCCTGTATAAATTCAATTTCAATGACGGAGGGAAAGGGTTATTTCCTCACTAATGTTCCCATTCGTCTAATCCTTTCCTTTTCACCATAATTTTTTTATTTGAAGGATAAGACCAAAAAAAAAAATGTGTAGACACTCTCACCAGGAATAATATGTCGATAAAATCTGTGTTATGATGAAAAATTCTTCTTTGACGATTGGTGGAGATACCATGATTAATTAGCAGGAGACACTAATCTAATGCCATCAACCCTTTATCTCCAATTACCAATGTAAGATGTTCAAAGTTAATTTTTTTCATTGTTTTTTTTTGTTTATATTTTACAGTGTAAAAGAACAACAACCAGAGGATTTGAACTTTTTGGACGGAGAAAGGAAGAGTCCAAGGGTTTTTTTTATGCTTCTTTGCAAATCTGCCAAAAGTTTTTTTTAAAATTTTATAATTATTCATTTATACGAAGACCGAGTGAGGGGCATCAAATCAACCATGAGACTTACCAAAAATGACCAGAGTAAAGCAGATTCCTGTGAAGAGGCTGGAGAGGACACGGACAGTGTCAGAAGCAGAAACTATGTCATTGTTTCACCCCTTCTTCTTTGGCACCTCCTCTATATTTTACTTACTCTGTCCTCAGTAAGTCCTCTTCTCATCCATTCATAATTTTTAACGAGCTCTGCCTCTTTATTGTTCCATGGATTTGCGGTACGACAAAAAAAAATTGCAAACCTTAAAAAAAAGTATTTCTTCGTATGTATACACATACGTTCATGTATACATTTTTGTTTCTGGTTAAACACCTCCTTATTTCACTGGGTTCTGGGACGTGTTTTAATTACCCCAAATTCTTTTTGAGGGAGGTTGAGAGACGTGTGTGAGAGATAGGTTATGGGTTTTACGGTCGTTCTTTAATTTTTCATCCACAATAAATTCCTTAAGTCAATACGGTAATACCCCTTTTATTACTTTGGCGAAAAAAAAGGGGCCTGGTTTGGTTTTGCGTGGCTGATGTTGATGATTGCAGAGATGATATTTTAATTTTAATAGATATTCTTATTTTTTTTAATATCAAAAGGTATAACTATTTTGTAATACATACATATGTATTTATGTATGTCTATAATAAATCATTTTCTTTACAGGTTAGTAATGCAGAAGTTAGCACGTGGGAGAGACCCTTGAACATGCCTAGGATTCAGGGGTTAGAAGTAATGTGTGGAGCTCAACATATGGAAGTGAGTGTCATGTATTTTTTTCCTCATTTTTTAAATTTTATTTCATTTAATGAATAACTCAAAGAGGGAGGGAGAAATATGAATGAAAGAAATAACTGTAAATTGAAGAGAATCTGAATGTAATTAGACATGCCTTTTAATTTTTTTTCTTTCTTTCGCAGGTACATCTTAGTTTCGATGCACCTTTTCAAGGTTTGGTGGCATCCAAAGGAATGTACGGGCATTCCAATTGCATCTACGTCCATCCTAGGTAAAATGAAAGCATTCACATGTGACGAAAATAATGTTTTTTTCTTAGATTTCTTATCCCCTATATGTTCTATGTACTATACTTTCCTAATGAGTAAAAAGACCATGGTATAGGAAGGTTTTAATTAATAAGACCATAAAAAGTAAAAGATCGTCTTTCTTCCTCTTTTGCCCTCCTGGGGAGGGGATTCATTTGGAAACTTTGCCCTTATTTGATTCCATCTTCTATAGTGAAGATATAAAAAAAAAAGTGTGAACCCAAATTATTCAGAGGAAGATTCAGGGGCTCCTATTTTTGCGGTGGTTATTATGAATGTTATATGTAAACCATCATCCAATTCTCCGCTTTAACTCCATTGTAATATTTACAGGTCAGGGAAATCCAAGTTTGTTTTCAACATTAATTACGAGCAGTGTGGTACAAAGCCGGACAATCATGGGAAATTCTACGAGAATACCATCGTGGTTCAGTATGACGAGGAATTGATCGAGGCCTGGGATGAGGCAAAACGATTGCGTTGTGAGTGGTTCAATGATTATGAGAAGACGGCAACAAAAACCTCGCCCATGGTCATTTCAGATTTGGATATCGTGGAACTCAACTTCCATGGAGATAATGTGGATTGCTGGATGGAAATTCAGGAAGGGAAAGGCCCTTGGGCTCCTCCCTTGACCGGCATTGTCCCACTTGGCTCACCCCTCACAATGGTCATCGCTGTTAAAGATCCCACTGGTATGATTTTTTTTAAACATTTTTATAATTTATTTTATCTTATTAATTTAAAAAATATTTCATCTTATTATTAAGCTATGTTTTGTTACTTATAAACAACGACTTTTTGGACAAAATTAATTGGCTTCAAATTACACAGGTGAATTTGACATGCGAGTGAAAGCCTGCGAGGCTTCGGATGGACAAAATGGACACGTTTTGCCTTTAAGTGATCCTGAGGGTTGCATTCTGAGACCCAAATTGATTGGGAAATTTTCCAAGGTATGAAAAATTATTTTGTATTGTTAAGAAATAATGTGGAGATTATGAAATTTTAAATTCCTTGAATTATAATTTTTGTTTTTGTAGATTAAATTAGACGATGGAAGAGCAACAGTACTTACCTACGCTTTCTTATCTGCATTCAAATTCCCGGATATGCTCAATGTGCACATGAGATGTACAGTCGAGATTTGTCGACACGGTTGTCCGGATCACTGTTCCGCCCACGGCTACGCTGGACAAGGCTCAAATGTGGTGTCCCAAAAAGCGGAGGGTCACGGGAAGAATGCCAAAGATCAGTTGGATACGGTGGCTCACGAATCTCAGCAGCATGATGTGAAGGCCAATGAAATCCCCCGGGTGACTCCCAAGCCCTTCCCAGCTGGACCCAGTTCTCCACAGCCAGATTCTCCAGTAGATAATTCCGTCCCTCCGGAAGTGGTGGAAAGTATTCGGGAACACATTCGAGACCAACAGAAGTTGGAAAATCCTCCTCCTCCGGCCCTCCCACCATATCAACCTGCTTCCGCTCCGGCATATCATCCTGGGGTAAATCATCCTCATCCTCCTCATATGTATCCTCCCGTACGCAATGGTCCTCCTCCACCACCGGGAAGGCCAATGCCGTACTTCCCTCCGGGACAACAACGATTCCCGGTCCATGCCAATAGATATCCTCCACCACCACCAGGGAATTATCCGGGACGACCTCCAATGCGAGGTGGTCCTCATTCTAAGCCTCTTCCCCCTCCTCCAGGCTTCATGAATGGACCTCCACCACATAATGGACATCTCCCGCCCAATCAAAGGATTCATCATCGGGTGGATACCAAGCTTCCAGAGGACATTGCCCTGCCTAGATTAGGGGAAGCAGATACTGATAATTCCGAGGAACTTCCCCGGGATTTGCAAGATAGTCCACCGGAGAAGGCAGCAGAGCCCACACCTGAGCCCTTAAAACCAAAGGCGGAACCATTGAAAGGTTTGTGTTTGTTTTTTTTTTACATCCTTGAATTATTATTTAACATACTATTAATTATAACATTATAAGGAAGTATAATACCTAGTAATCCATAGTAAATTCACACCAAATCCACAGCAAATCCATAGTAATCCATAGCAAATTCTTAGTAATCCCTACTAAATCCGTACTAATCCATAGTAATCCGCACTAAATCCATAGAAGATCCATATTAATCCCTACTAATCCATAGTAATCCTGACTAAATCCGTACTAATCCATAGTAATCCACACTAAATCCATAGTAATCCCTACTGAATCCGTACTAATCCATAGTAATTCATACTAAATCATTAGTAAATCCATGCAAAATCCATTGTAAATCTATAGCAATCCATAATCAATCATTAGTAATGCAAGGTATAGTAACCCCTACTAAATCAATATTAATCCATATAGTAATCCCTACTAAATCCATACTAAATCGTTAGTAAAATAGTATTCCATTCTAAAGTCAAGGCAAATCCATAGTAAATCAGCAATAATTGACAGCAAATCCATATTAAATCCATAGTGAATCCATAGGAAATCCAAAGTAAATCTGTAGTACATTCACAGCAATCTATACGAAATCCACAGTAACCCGCAGTAATCTATAGTAAATCCATAGTGATTCTTTGATTTAATATTGTGAAAAATCTGTTACAGGTGAGCCATCTTCTCCATCCGATCCATTTGAAGTGTCGATAGATGCTTCAGCTTTCCCCAAAGGACCACGAAAACTCCGGATGCGTCGTTCGATCAGCACGAACAAGGGTGTCATTGGAATCCAGGGGAGTTTCAAAGTTGTTTCAGAAGCTGATCTCAACTTTGCCTTGAATACCAATTCCAGTGGACAATCCTCCACAATTGTGCTCAAAGGATCTCCCATGTTGAATGGACAGGACACTGTCTATGGGATTTGCTTACCACGATTTGGCTTTGGAATCGTCTTTTTCGGCCTTGGCCTCGCTACCCTCGTTGCAATTTTAACGGCAGTCTTCTTAGCATATGCACATTACGTGATTAAGATCAGCAACCGTAAAAGTAGGGAAGGATGTCCTCCCAACATGCACAATTTCACAAGACATGAGAATGTCCTGCCCATGGTTATTTTACGGAAAATGTGGTAGACTTTGTATTGTTAATTGTGGTTACGGGTGTTTATGCATTAAGTCAGTGCTAGGATTAAATGTAAAGAAAAAATAATGGTTTTTTTAAAAAAATTATAGTTTGTTGTTGCAAAAAACAAAACTACGAATTGAAGTGAAAGTTGCTTACAAGTGTGTGTATGTACATATATTGTGTTGTACAAATGATATAATGCATTATTTTATATTATTTATTTATATCTATAAATCTATGTAGGTAGATTTAAACATTATAACATGTATTTATTCAATGTCTCCAAAAATTCATTGTTATACTTACGGCTTTTACGTGAATGCAAGTTTATTTAATTAAAATTTATATTCATGTATTTATTTAAGTACCAAGTACCATACCATAAAAAGGAGGAAACGCAATGACATTTTTCTTACAGAGTTTCTGGATTTTTTCTTGATGTATTTTTTTTAATTATATATATACCATTTTGTGCAGACGAGTAATAAAAGAGTGACATGCAAGCTAAATTATTTTTGATCGTGTATGTATACATATTTATATGTCTTGTCACGAGCCTACAAATCACTAAATCAGTGGGAAGAGCCTATAAAAATCGAAATACGGCTTTTTCCAGTGATTTATTAACCATGCAGGGACCGATTGCACCCGAGCTCTGGAACTTCATTTTGTCCCCGATATATATTTACATGCAGCGATTTCATTTGGGCGAAAATCACACCAACTAGCTTTTTCGGGGAATTTTTCAAGGCCAAAAACAAACGTGTAAAGTTGAGAACATGAGAAAATGTGTTTAACATAGTGAAAGATAGTGACAGAGGGAAATCATCAGAGCACATCATTGTTCCCGCTAGCGCGTCACTCATGACAAGTACAGAAGAATAACAATAAAAAATGTATAGGTACAACAAATTAGGATCCTGAAGAAATCGAAATGGAGGTTTACCACAGCCATTAAAAAAGGCTTCTAAACATACAATAACAAATCATAAAAATAGAACTCCAACAAAAAATATGAGCATTCCAGAGAATATTTTCAAAAAATACAAAAATTAAACACAGGAACAAACTTTTGGCAATAATATAAACCAATCCCAGACGCAAAATTAAAAACAGTATCAAAATGTCAGAAAACACATGTGTGAGAAGTAAAACATGTAAATATCGACCTACAGGACTTTAAAAGAACCCATAAAAACAGTTAAAAAAACATGGACCAGAAATAAAAAAGCAAGTAAAAGCAGAATTCAAAAATAAGTAAGAGCAAAATTTATTAAAATCCAAACAAAAGCAGATTTAAAAAAAACAAATAAGAACAGAACTAAATAAAAACAAGTCAGAACAGAATTTAAAAATAAATTTAAAAAACATAGTGTACTACGACAGGATTTAAATATAAATTAAAAAACAAACTAGTACCGAATTTAAATACAACTTTTACAAAATATACCGGAACAGGGACAGAATGAAAAAAAAACCTATAACAAGATGAAAGCATAAAAACCATACATAAAAAGCGCTATTACAACAAAAGTGATGAAAGCAACATTTAAAAAAAAAAAAATTACAGCATAATTTCAAAAAGATTAAAGAATAACATGGAAGTATGAATTAAGAAATATTAAAGCAAAAATTGAAAGCATCACTTAAAAATATGCAAGAAAAAAAAGAAAAGAAAGGAAAGCATCACTTAAAAATATGCAAGAAAAAAAAGAAAAGAAAAGAAAGCATCACTTAAAAATATGCAAGACAAAAAAGAAAAGAAAAGAAAGCATCACTTAAAAATATGCAAGAAAAAAAAGAAAAGAAAAGAAAGCATCACTTAAAAATATGCAAGAAAAAAAGAAAGCATCACTTACAAATACGCAAGCAAAAAAAAAAGAAAAGAAAGCATCATTTAAAATATTAAAGAGAAAAAATGAAAGCAGCATTTAAAATATTAAAGAGAAAAAATGAAAGCAGCATTTAAAATATTAAATAATAAAATGTCAACACCATTTAAAAAATATTAAAGAAAAAAAATGAAAGCACCATTTAAAAAATATTAAAAAAAAAAAATGAAAGCACCATTTAAAAAATATTAAAAAAAAAAATGAAAGCACCATTTAAAAAATATGACAAAAAAATGAAAGCACCATTTAAAAAATATGACAAAAAAATGAAAGCATCATTTAAAACCATTCCAAAACTAATGAAACGCTAATAAATTACAAAAAACTTCGCAAAAACTGGAATACAAAATATATGTTAAAAAACAGCTATATTTACAAAAGCAATAAACGTTTTTAAATGGCCTCCAAATCAACATCGTCCGGTTTGGTGCTCATACGCAAAAAAAATGTGAGCCGATTAGGCCTCAAATGAGCTAAAATGGATCAGTTAAAACATTTCTGGGCAAAAGGCTGGCACATGTTAAAAAAAAAAAAGGCAACGGTATGCCGCGTCCAATGACGCTCTGAGCACATTGACTTACACCAAACTTATGTTGCCCATTGAACTAAAAGCTTTTATGCGTAGGCCTTTATCCTCTCCTCTTTTTTGAGGTCTTTCTAGGATGCTGAGGATGCTGTCGTATTTAATACAGTCAAAGCGTAAAGCCTCCATAGGGAAAAGGCCAGTTTGACTGACTAAAAAGCCGTTCCTCTGAACCCTTTTAATAATGATGGAGGATAGACTAAAAGCAGTAGTGCATACCCCATTTGTCTCAATGTTGAGTGCGAGTCCACGGATATTTTTCTCCATATGAAAAGACATAAGAAAAAAACGGAGCTTGTAGTACAGCAGAATAAGGCTTTACTTTTTTTTTTTTTTTTTATATATTTTATTTTCACCCTCCCCAAAAACAGGACATGAAATCAGTGTGTTTATGAAGGGAAAATGTGACAAGCTCTCTATGAGCGGAAAAAGGAGACTTTTTTTTTCTCTCCTTTTTGAGGAACAAATGGAGGATTTGAAAAGTCAAGGGTAAACACCGCGTAAGTTCAAAAGAATTGAGTCCAAACAAATGTCAATAAGTATAGAAAACTTTTTTTTTCTTTCCCTCGAAAAAACAAAAAGGATATAAAAAAAACTTTTAAAAAAAAATATCTGTTCATATACATGTATAAAATAATATTGTGTTTAATTTTATATACGTAATAGTGATACATTTGTAATATTTAAGGACTTCCCATATTTTTGAGTTGATTTGAAGACGTAAAATAAGGAGCTCTTTAAACTTTTTTCGCCGTTAAAAATAGTGTGTACATATACCTATTTCGGAAATAGTATTTCCTTGTTTTTGAATGTATTCAAAAACGGACTTTAATTTATTCAACACCGATTTGACCTTTTCGGTGTGTTCATTCATTTTATTCTAATTAGAAATAGGTCATTTCTTAGCTCTCTGACCCCCCCCTTCATTTTGTTTCCATTCCTCGATTATTTTAACTACGGAAGAAATCTGTGAATGTATAGATTGTCCAAAAATTTCCCCTCTATTTTTGGTGGATGTGTTTTTTTAAGGAACATTTGGACGAAATTGTGTTTTCGAAATTGTGACGGGGTAAAAAATACTGTTCTTTTGGTTTTTGGGCTGGCAGAAAACGGGGGAAATGAAGCGATACATCGAATAGCAAGCTTTATGTGTGTAACAAATTCAAGAGAAGCTTTATGACGATGAATACACGATAAAATTTTTAAAAAAGTCAAAATACGGGTGTATTTTGAAAGCCAATTAGTTGTAGGGACAGACCTTGGTTTTTAATTCTAAAGAAACTCTTTTTGTGAGTGTTTAAACAAGGTTTTCGTTTTAAAGGTAGGAAATAAATAGAAATTGTATATGAATATTTATTTTTTAGGGATAAAATATTTAAGTTGTGAGTACAAGTTTAATACAAGAAACAATTTTTGGTGGTGGGAAAAGTTCAAATGTCGAAATATTTTGGTATTTGGTGTATAGATGAATAATATTTAATAATATTTTGTAAATTGAATTAATGGTTAGGAGCATAAATATAATGTTGGTACGTAACGCCGCTTCCAATTTATAAAAAATATAGGTTTTTTTTGTTGATGTTATTGTCAGTACTATTTAATTTACATTTACATTTATTACAAGAATAAGCACAAGATTTTTGCATTTTGTATACTATTGTAGTTGTGTTGAAGTTATACTAACATTAGTATTAGACATAAATTATGGATTTTGTTTTTGTATTGGTGGAGAAAGAAAAGAATCGAAGTGAAAGTGCCGATGTTGAGCAAATGGAAAGACGTATAGTTTCGTAATACAAAGAAAAAGAAATCGAATACTGGAGAAAGTTTGGACAAAAAGTGTTACTATAAAACTTTTAAAGTGAGTTTTAATGTATTGAAATGATCAGTGTCAAGTTTGCCAATTTATAGTTTAAGTATTTTCTTTTGGGGCTAAGCCGCTGCCCTCCCGTCTGTGTTCCAATGTTTTTAAAAAATGAACTTTCCGAGATTTTCCGTTTGTGTCTTGCAAGAAGAAAGAGTTGACATGTGTATAGTTCATTCACTGAAGTGACAAGGTTGTAAGTATAATCATCAAGGTATTTAGTGACGAAGATTTCTCTCAAGCCAAGGCGGCCGAATACAATTTACCAAGGACTTGTCTATGAACTATGTAAAAGGTGGGGGTTATACTATCTATTCATATTCTTTTGGTACGCTAAAAAATGATCGGGTAAATTAAATTACATGCTGATTTTGTAGGATGAGCTAAAGCAGATTAGACCAAACTCTTATCGGATAACATTCTTGGTGATCCATACTTCCATGTGGTGAGTATGCACCCTTGGAAATTGGTTTACATTGGCCTGCGGAAATTCTGATGTTCTACATTTATTTTATTTGCTTTACAGGGAAGCCGATTCTAACGAAGTCAGCAACATTCATGCTAATTTCTTTGGACCAAAGAGTAGATTTGTTTTAATACTTCTTATTCCAATCTGGTCGAATGGCTGGATTTTCGTGGGAGAAAAGGCCCCTGAAAAGACCGCGCCTGGGGCCACCAGATGTTTATCCACAAGATGCAAAGCAGCGTGAAGTGAGTTTCGACATGCTAATTTTAACCACCTCGGTCATTATTGGATTATCCAGAAATGGAGCAAAACATTGTGGATTGTTTTTTGATCTCCCGTGTGTCTATAGGATGAACTCACTGCCATTAATGTCAAGCAAGGATTTTCGCATATTCCTCAAATTTCCGACGAATTCGGAACGTCCAAGAACTGCAATATTAGCGCTGCTAAGGTAAATGACGACATAATGGAGATACAGCCGTACAAATCAATGTACGGCTGACAGTACAGATCAGACAAGATTGTTTTCCATAATAGTTCTGGTAACGCAAGATATTTTTTGATTTAGTTGGGAGCTTTTATCAATGGGGCAATATCCAGGAAAGTTGAATTAAATATATTACCTGACACTGGTAAGCGAAGATTGCAAGTTAATACCAAAGACAATTTTTGGCCCGTTACACCCAGACTTAAGCATGCTGTTGAGACGTGGATGAAGGATTTAGCTGGAACTAAGCCGCTGGCATCTTTAGCCAAAAAAGTTCCCATTTTTAACAAACGAGAAGAAATATTCACATTATTAGCCGAGCACAGCGTGCCAATGGTTCGGGCGGCATGGTTCTTAAAGATGACTGCGTCGTATAATTCTGCTATTTCTGAAGCCAAAACAAAGAAGCGACAAATGCCCGATCCTTCTCAAGGTAGAGAATTTCTTCATCGTTTATTAATTCTTAATTGTTTAAAATTTTAAACCAAGTACATATTGCATATGTATTGTGTTCGTGAATATACATTGCAGAATGGACCATTTCGCTACAACGTTGTCTAAAAGACATTCTTATACGTCTGAATGAATATTATAATGGGGGAACATCTACTGCTGCAAATCCTTCGACAGTTTCAAATTCGGCATCTTCTATGCAAATTCAATCTTCAACTGTGGTGCAAATTAAATCAGAGCCTGGCTTACCCTCAAGTTCGCTCAACAATGCTACTGGTTTAACAAGTAGCGGCTCTGAAGAAAGCAACGTGAGCGTGAGGCAGTGGATGTATTGCGTTGACCTGGCGAAGCATTTGTACAACGTAACCAAAAAAATATTGTTATTATGATACTTCCCCTTCAAGTCCATATTGCCGGTTTGATGTTGACCAAACAATTATTTTATATTCACAGGAAGGGCTGCTTGATCGTTCAGAATGGCTTTATTGGGTGATAGAGGCTTGCGAACGCGTCAAAACGTTAGAAGATGGAACTTGGAAGGCCTTAGCGCCAGTTTTACTAACTTTCCTTCCAGATATCGCTCAGTCTGAAATGCTTTCTAGGCGTCTTGCATATTTAGCAGCTAGAAGACTGAGTGGGCTTTTTGCTGACTACGACATCAATAATTTACCTCCAAATGGATTGCCTCCTGCGCCACCCGCTACATTATTAGATCACCTCAACTGTCCATCTCATAGAAGTACCGTACTGACTTTAGTGTCTGCTCTACAGGTTATTACACTAGAATGCCCTACTGCCTTAGTCTATAACGGTAACAGTTCTTCTGGCGAAAGCCGAAACAGTGTGCCTATCGGCTCTCCTTTAGACTTATTAGCCGTATCTCCCTCAGCCCTCCCCATGCCTCCTAGAGCAAATAATCCTATTATTCGAAGTCAGATTAGAGCTGTTGAAGAACAAATACGGTTAAGAAGTCGCGCTGTAGAAGCAAAATGGTCTTGTGAGGAGTGGCAACGATCCTCTGCAGGTACAGAAAATATTAAAACGTGTGGGACATCAAACTCAAGAACTAAAATAGCTTCTTGGTCTTAACTGCAAATATTGTATGGATACTATACAGGTAAAACGCTGGAAAGAGTTTTGGCTGCCTTGGATGCATTAGATCGTCACATCTTTGACAAAACGGAGTCTCAAAACTCATTAGAAACTTTGTACTCAAAAGTGTTTCCGAACCCACCCGTAAAAGATAATCCAGAAGTGGATGCTCCAATCGTTCTATTATTATGTCAGTGGGCGGTGGGACCACAAAGAATGGGTGAGCACCGCGCAATCGCTGTTGCAAGACTATTAGAACATAGACAGCTGGACGCCACTAGTAATTCTCATGAGTCAGATAGTCATCGGACGGTAGGGGCCGTTGAAGGTTCCAGCCATAATGAAATTAACAGTATACCTGAGGATGTTACAATGAATGGACCTGAAAGTGAAGGGCCTCCTCCAACCAACGGAGAAATGAATGGTGCCGGTAGTAATACTGGAAGTGGAAGTGCCAATGACGACGAATCTGATAGCTACTTGGGATTACCTGTTTTTCACAATCTCTTATTTAAATTTCTTGATACCGACGCACCAACATTAGGTTTGTAATCACTATCATCATTTCATTCCAAGTTGTCGGAGTTGACAGCATCTAGGATGAATTTTATAATAATTGAGATAAGGCGAGCTAAGTTTAATATTTTGGATTTGGAAATTTTTAGATGAATCGTCAAACCAAAGCAGAGCAACTTTTGCTTCCCTTGTGCATCTATTTTCTGCTTTAATTCGACATGACATATTTTCCCACGATGCATATTTGTGCACGTTAGTGGCTCGAGGAGATCTTTCCCCGATTCCGCAGCCAGCTCAAACAACTACGAGTGTTCCACCTTCCGTACAGCCGTTACAATCTGTAGCTACGCCGGGTCCTGGCTCTCACCCAGGTCCGGGGACTCCTGCTTCCGTGTCTTCGGTTACTCCAGGAGCCACACCTCACCATGATTTAACTGATGACAGAGGGCCATTGTTTCCTCCACTCCCAAGAATGCAAGAAATCACCCGCCCTGCCAATTTTGGGGATGATCAAAATATTGATGACGATCTTGATAGAATACTCCAGCATATTACTCAAGAACAGAATAACATGGACCAAGTGGATTCGCCGAAAGAAGATAATCCAAATCCTGGGTCTGGGGGTTTTGGCTCAATATCTACTCCCAGTCATCCTACCAGCAGTAGTAATTCAAATAGTATCGATCAAAGTGCAACTGTCAATTCAAGTACAACAAATAGAATTTCGAACGGAAATAGTGAGGGATCTAAGCAATCTCGTCACCGGTTGTACGTCATGCATTTTCCTTTACTTCAGGATGAAAGTTTCCAGCATGAGGCAAACCAAAGACACATACTTTTATATGGTGTTGGCCGGGCCCGAGATGAAGCTCGGCATGTGGTGAAAAAGGTTTCGAAAGAGCTGGGAAAATTATTTAGTAAAAAGTTCTGTTACGATGCAGGTGACGGTAGTCGAGTTAAAAAGCACTCCAAAAGTGAAATTAACTTGGAGTCGTTGCAGGCTCGTTTTCAAGCGCTTCCATATTTTGATCAACACGCGGTGACATCATGTACTGCTCAAAGTGTTGTAGAAATGCTGTCATCTTTTGCTTCAGGTAATACGGCGTTTATTGCACTAAATAATACCAATAATACCTAATGCAATCATTTTCCTGGTTTAAAATCATGTTAAAAACATTTCAGGAAGAAGTAATTATCTTCCAACTGTGGAACATGTTGCCCTTCTGATTGAATTAATGGAAATGGCCTTGAACATAACAGGCTTATTGGAAACTTGCATACACATGCTTCGTGAGTTGCCGGAAATCGAATCTCAACTGATAAATAAATCCAGTGGCTCACTCGTAGGAACTTACACAACCTCATTTCAGCTGCAACTCGTTTCGATACTGAGGAGATACCATTGTTGCCTACTCTGTAAGCACTTTGCTGCTTTTATCAAATATTTTGAGTTGATCGAAATCTATAATTTTCAATTGTAACATTGATTTAGTGGATCCTGAAATGACTATTCTGGCCTGGGAGAGCTTGTCGCGACTGATCAGACGCCTGAATGTACCACAAGATTGTACTTCCGCTGAGCGATGCACATTGGCGTACTTGGGCGATTTACAGTCATGTTGCTCATATGTAAAGGTGAAATCATCGGCCGATTATCTTAGCCCTGTTGCAATTAAAATTAGGCAAACGATTGGCACAGCCGTTCAGGGTTCCTTGTCGCAGCTTAAATGGAATAATACTTTCATGATGAGCTGTTTAGACAATCCTAGACGCAAGGTTTGTAACATCGTCTTATGTTTTTTTTAATAAGGTTTTGCTTTTGCAATTCCGGACTATAGTAATTATTATTATTCATTATTATTGCAGGTTGATTCGGGAACTTTACGCCAATTGGCAGAAAGTGCTACTTGTCGCTACAGTTTCGTTTCTAATGCTGTACTGAGTATATGCAACGAAGCAGATATAGAACGCTTGAATGATTTAGCGTCTCTTTGTGCTGAACTGACAGCAGCTTGCCCTGCCCTGGCTTCTGAATGGTTAAGTGTACTTCAAGCCTTATGTGG
The DNA here is from genome assembly GCA_034698585.1 of Disparrhopalites patrizii. Taxonomy (NCBI): domain Eukaryota; kingdom Metazoa; phylum Arthropoda; class Collembola; order Symphypleona; family Sminthuridae; genus Disparrhopalites; species Disparrhopalites patrizii. Next base: position 71,437 of record JAQGBT010000045.1, read on the forward strand.
TACTAACAGACATGCCCTTGCGTACACAGACATTTTTAAAGTAATTGATGTGAAGCAGTTGAGTATACACTCAAGTTTAGCTACGCTGACCGCATTATTGGTAGCTCGCCAGTGTTTCTCCCTGCAAGACTTTGTGGTGATAGCAGTACCATTGTTACTCAAGTACTGGAATGAAGGTAGTGATACATGTTTGACTTTAGATTTTATGACGCATCCTGTCTAAATTTGTGTCTAAATAACATGTCCAAATGTTATACCTGTACTAAATTGCACGTTTTCAGGTCGGGGACCAAGCGATGCTGACACAGAAGCTGGTGCAAGACTGACGTGCAACTTGTTGCTGAGTCTGTTTAAGGCTCAGGAGAGTGTGAATTCAAATGTGACTTTGACTGTATTAAAACTTGGTTGTGACAGGCGACTTTTATCAGCCACACACAGTAGTCTTACATTGGGCGCTGTTTTGGCTGTGCTTAAAGCCACGCTACTGCTTGCGGACGCCGCAGGTTCAGGTGAAAGACGAAGGGATCAACGAAATATTTCTGGCATAACTCAAGGTGAACTCAGTATAAGTCACATCCTTGGAACCTCTGATGTTCCTTCGGAACGTTGTGACTCAGTAAGGTTAGTAACTTTACTCGTGTTTTGTGTGCAGGGAATGGGAAAAATACTTCCGACGTACATACTCCTTTTATTTCACATTTGAATTAGGAATTTTGATATTCTATATTTTGTAAATGTGTTTCGTGCACCTTTTTAGAGGGGAACCCCGAACTTTAGCCAGCTTTGCATTTAATGCCCTTCAACAAATGTGCAGCGAGCCTTGGGTTCGACTGAAGTGTCTTCAAAATCCTGATGAGCTCTGTAATAATGATATGCTTTTAGGTATGTTGACGTTGAGACTGTTTACAATTTTTTGCGTTGTACCAAGAGCGTGTATAGCGAAAGAATGTTAATTCAAAACAAATCGGTTGTATTTTGCAGATTCAATAGTTTCACCAAAGCAGGCGCAACGATTATTGCATTTAATTTGTTACCCGGACATGCCTCTCCCCGAAGATAGTTTAGATCCGAGAACTCATATTCCTTGCATAATGGAAAGATTGGATCAATGGAATCTGCGAGAAGCTTGGCTTGCCTTAACTTTACAAAGCCGACAATTATTATCTAGCAGTGCTAATAATAATCCAAACCCGGCAGAACATCAAAATTGGTTAGATACAGTTGCGCGGGCTGCGCTCGACGTTTTTCATTTGGGCAATGATGATGGACAAGATTACAACTCACAGCATTCAGCTACGCCTTCTCCAGCACCTGGAAAAAGTCCTCGGTCCGGAAAAAAGTCACAGGACGCGATAACAAAAACACCTCCGAACTCAAATGGGAGCAATAGCAATAATTCTAGTAATAGAAACATAAATGGTGAAGGAAACGTGGAAAAACCCCCTCCCAAAATAAGCACAGCAAATTCAGCATGGCTGGTTGCTGCACTGTTAGATCAACTGGCTCCCGCAGTTCAAGGGCGTGTCCTCCGACATGCGGGTTAGCTGATAAATTTGTAAAAGGTATAATTAATATAAAAATTTTGGTATGGCTAACAATGGATTTATTTGGGCATACTACAGGCAATGTTTTGGAAAATACTCTGTGGACGAAAAATTCTCGGAATAAACAACCAGTAGAGCCTTCCGCACGTGGCCTTCAAGCTCATTTGCCATTTTTGTCTTTGATTTTAACGTGCCTAAAAGGACAGGATGAACAACGAGAAGGGCTTCTAACATCTTTACTTAACCAGTTTACTCAACTTTTATCACATTCCAAAGATCCTGTAAGATTGTGTAACTAAACTACCTATTCATAATTTATACTGACTCGACATTTATGTTTATCTCACGGAATGATTTTCAAAGAGAGATTGCTGATCTGAATTTGATCAGTCAGTTTAGTTCGCGAACAGAAAATATGTACTTTACTTATCTTGTTGTTTAGTATAGTTTGTACAGTTACTCAGCGCTAGCGTGTAACAAAGGCATAAAATAATTCATACATGGCCTATTTTTCAGGAATCTGATAGCAAAATGGATGTACTTCGTGACGCTTTAAGGCTACGACTGAATTTAGTGGGTGGCATGTTTGACGCAATTCAGCGAAGTGTTAGTGCTACTTCGGAATGGGCCATTGTACTTACTCAACTGGTGACCCATTCTGTTGTGGATTTGAACAATAATAGGTACTTGATACACTCACATTGGTTCAGAGAGAGTAATTGTTCGAATTCTCGCAAGCTCGTGCTTTTTAATTCATGTTGCCTTTGTTTGCGAAACAGTGACGTATTTCCGACTATAGTGGATATGGTAACAGCCCTTGTACATTCTACCCAATCAAGCGAGAGTTCTGATCGCGTGGACGAAAATCGAAAGCAGAATTTAAACCTAATTAAAAAGCTGAAGAAAGTAAGGCTTGGAATGTTAAATTATTATTATACGATAATGTGATTGCACCTTTACCAACATTTTTCTTTTGAAAATTATTTTGCAGGAACTCACGGATAGAAACTCCGAGTCCGTAAAACCGTTGAGGCAGTTATTACCTGTCTCTAAGCTTCAGTCTGAGATCATCGTGACGCAACCTACTTCCACTATAGTAGATTCTAAGGGGAATCGTGTTCAGTCTTTCGAATTTGTGGATAAGAAACCCGTAAGATTCATTTGCGTCACCTTGTCCTTTTTTATTTTATGTTGATTGTATTCGTGTTGATGCTAGTTCAAAATATCCGTAGTAAACCTCAATTCGTTTAATGTTATTAACTTTTCGTGCTAAAAATTTGTATAATTGCGTTTAACAAGGGATTGCAAGTTTGGGAAAAACAACGTGTGAGTGCTTGGGAACTTTTGGAAGGACAGCGAAATCCTGCTCCAATGTCGTGGGCGTGGTTTGGTGCAGTAAAAATGGAAAGAAAACCCATTCGCTACGAGGAAGCACACCGCTTGTTAAAATACCATGCACACAGTTTGGTGAAACCTGCCTCTTACTTTTTAGAGCCACCACCGTTACCACCAGAAGATGTAGATGTTAAACCTGAAATATTTATTAAAGAAGAAATTCCTATAAAACCTGATACACCTAGTTCAGATCAAAGTCCAAGAGGAACACCAGCACCAGGAAGAAAAAATCCAAAAGCACCTCGGAAAAAACGACAAACAAAAGCACAAGAACGCCAGGCAGTGGCTGCTGCAGCTGCAGCTCAACAAATTACTCCGCCGGTTGTTCCACCACCAGTTCCTAACCCTCCGCCTGTCAGACCGGTAAGCCCGTATAGTATACTATATATTAGCAACTAGCAATCACACGGCCGAGCATGCGATTGAGCAAGATCATTGATTTAATTTAAAAAACAGGGAAGTCCTTACGGAACCCCTGGAGCACCACCAATAGGACCTGGAGCTGCTAATCAGAATCCGCCGAATTATCCTCCAGGACCGCCACAACAGTGGTTTAATAACAATTCCCAACAACAGCCTTACTATCCTCCAAATTCAGGTAATGCGGTAGTGTTCTACATATAATATTCTGTATGACTTTAACAATCAACGAATTCACTGACCACTGTGACCACGGGGTAATCATATTGATTTGTTTCCTTTGTAGGGGCTAGACCACCAAACCCGCAACAAAAGCAGGGTGTTCATGCGTTACAAAATTTGCTTCGACAAAGGCACCCGCCACCCGCATCTGTTGCTCCTAGTGCCCCACAGCAATTTCAACAGTTTCCTCAAGGACCGGCTGTCCAAAATCCTCCGCGTCATCAAATTTTACGTCAACAGCTACGTAATACAGGCCCTCCAATGCCCAGTCAACAATTTCAACAGGTTCCCCAAAATCAAAATGTGATGTACCAACAGCAACAGAGTAAGTTTTCACTTTGTGGACTTGGGTCTCCATAACAATATTTAAGCAACCTACTAGTATAAGTATTAAGTATACATTGTATGCCGTATGTGGTTACACATTGTAATGTTGATGTGTTTAGGCATGAACCAAAGTTATGGGTATAGTGGACCTCAGGGACCTCAAGGAGTGAGCGTTGGGGGTGGTCCTCAAGGGTCAATGCCAAATCCTGGTGGTATGATGGCTGGCCAGCAGCAACAAATGAATCAAGGTAAGAATTATTGTACCTTGTACCTATTCTCCCTTCTCAGGCTGTTTTGAGTTTTGGCATGAGTAATTACGTAACTATGTAATATTCACAGGGATGAATCAAAACTATGGTGGCTACAATGGTCCGCAAGGACCGCAAGGAGTTGGCGTACCTCAAGGAGTAGGTGTTCCCCAAGGAGTTAGTGTCCAGCAAGTTGTTGGCGTTCAGCAAGGTGTTCCACAAGGCAACATGCAAAATCCTGCAGGAATGATACAACAACAACAAATGATGAGTGGACCACGAGGTCCTGGTCCCAGTGGTCCAGAAATGGGAAATTTTATGAGCTCTGGACCAGGTGTACCTCGTGGAATGTCGCGTGGGTTTATGCAGCAAGGAAATCAACCAGGTCCATCTGGTCCAAATATGAATACCATGCAACAAAACTACCGCATGGGACAAATGGGACCAAGTCAGATGGGTCCTGGACCTGGTCAAATGAATCAACAGGGGCAAATGGTAAATCAACAAATGTCCAACATGCCAAGATTTAGGCAGCAGATGATGGTTATGCAGCAGCAACAACAGCAGCAGCAACAACAGCAACAACAAAATCCCATGGGAATGGGAGGTCCTCGAGGACCTATGCATTTTAATCCAAATCAACCAGGAGGTTACTAGGTGTTTGCTGTACAATAAACTTGGTGATGAGTACACTCACCACGTACAAATCAAGTTATCCCATAAGGTATACTTACTTATATCTTTCCTGACTCGAGGGCAGTATTTATCTCTTGAAAATTAGCCCAGGAATAAGTGCTGTAAAATATACTTTTCGACTTGTAATTTTCAAGTACCGTATGTATGTCTAAACTTGTCACGTTACATACCACTGTTTTGTTGTTACATTTTATTTTACCTTATCCTGTAAACGTTGTCATTACAGTGAAACTTCAAATAAACCAACTTTTTCCGAATTTTTTAAAGCTGTATGACTATTTGTCAATATTTTCCCGAATTTATTGCTATATCTTTTTTACACTTCAACTACTAATATTAATAAAGTGAATTTATTTTGTTTTTTGTTGTCCGACGATAAAATTTTGCAGCCGGAGTGTTGAAAAAATAGAGATTATAACTTTTACTATTGTTATTATTTGAACGCAAAGTTGAATACATTACAGATTACAGCAAGATTGACACACCATGAAAACTGGAATCCACAGTGCAGACCAATAGAAATTTGTTTATTGATTAAATTTTCTACTTTCGGCAGCGTTAATCGCGTTACAATTTTTTCATTTTTTGTAACGCAATTTTTCGGTACAAAGTAAAAGTTGATCCCCACTGGCATGTATGGGGATTCTCACCGGTGTGAACTCCTGTGTGACGTTTACAGTTTACACCCCAACTTGTTCGTTCTTTATGCAGCATCTTATGGCGGCTGTATAATTGTCAGTGCGCAAATTGTGTCCTACAAATCTTACATTCATTCGTGTTTGCTGGATCAACGGTTGCGTCCTCGTCAGTAAATATTCTCTTTGGTTCCAATTTTTTCTCTGCAGTGTGATCGCTAGTTTCAACTTGCCTTTGTCTTTTTCTTCCAGGCTCTTTTGCAGTTCGTGATTGTCTTTTTCCAGTTTTATCCTTCCTGCGTCTGCTTTGAAAAGTCAAGCTTTCTCGTGCTCGAGTCTCCGTGCGTACTCTTGTAGCTATATTTGGTTTTTTCAACCTTTGCCTTTGCTCTATCTGTTTATTACCCATGATTTCAATTCGAGTCTGCGAAAATTACAACTAATGTTCATTTACGGAGCAACCTGCGAATGAAAGCGTAGCCAACGTTTTAATAATCAACCATAGGCTGTTCTGTTTTTGGAGCAAGCACAAGGGGCGCTGCGACGTGCACCTTGCTAGCTTCTCCTTTTATTCCAAGGACCTTCACATGTTATGCGGATCGGCTGTTACGGACATAACTCAGCTTACGGATATTCAGGATACTACAGAATTAACAGAATGGTAAGTGCACTAGGGGTCTAATATGATAGAAACCAAGGACAAAATTACTTGACTTGTGTAATAGTATTTATTCAGTATTATGTAATTATAACTGTGAAGTAGGCGCAATCGCTATAAATCGCAATAGTATCCTCACAGTCTCCATGGGAGCTCTACACCTGCGTTCAACGTAAAGTTTACACATGAAACATGCGCGAATAATACAAATAAAAATACATAAAATATTAGATCCGTAAATTCTGTACAGTAAAATAAATCAATCAGTCATGATATGATTCACGAATCGCATTGCTCCCTTTCAGGATAAACTCGCTCCCTTTCCCTCCCCCCAAACCCAACATAAGTACTATAGAATTTTAATTTGGTTATAAATTTATCATGAATGTCAACTCTTAACCAACACGTGGTCAACTCCAAGGGTCAATTTTATTAGCAAAAGATCCAATCACCAAGACGGGATAATAAAAGTAGGTGAAGAGGTACGTACAATTGCAAATAAATTACCCGAATAATGATGCTCGGAATACACATAAGCACAAATGGCTATTTGTGAATACTCGTATTTCGACTGTTAATGCCTAGAATCCTAGACCGCACATGATATTCACTAAATTAATCTGAAGAAACCAAAATCTTGAAATACGGAATCGTCCAATGCAATGCAATGTTCTTGTTCTATTTTTTTTTATGTGCAATCACTAGCGATAAATGATGCGACAGAGTTTGGGCACTGCAGCGAGCTGTATTTTAATGTCCATATTGATGACAACAAAAGTACGTGGCTCTAAATTGATCGACATGCACCCGGATGAACTGGAAAGTTCTAGACTGCTGCCTTCTAACTTAAAGCCTCCTATTTTAGGAGACAATTGCTCGCTTCCAGACTATGATCAGGACATGCGACCGTTCTACGTATTTGTTGCCGAAGGAAATATCACCGAAGCACGTACGCACTACGAAATACTGGTAAAGAAATTTATTTCACTTGACGAAGCAGCGCAGCAGGAATACTCCAAAAATATTTGTTTTTCTGCTGCCTTTCAATGTAAAAACGAATCTGGTCATCCGAAATGCGGCTGTTTAGAGCTAACAGACACAAACAGAAAATTCAAATTCGTAGAAGAAAATGGTGGCTGTAAGGCTGCAGCAGGAACTCCTTGTCGACCTTTGGCTTACAGGTGTGAGAAAGGTCACGTATGTCTTGACAGCAAATGTACAGAATCTAGCGGCGAAGAACTTCAAGCTCATTGGTTCATACTTTTACTAATTGCATTGCTTATGAAGACTCTCACCATTACGCTTTCACTAAATCCTTTGGAGATCATTGTATCTGCAGAATTACACTGATGACCTTATTCGCAACAATTCAGAATAAATCAAGTTTTTTGACAAGTCAATTCGGACAAACAAGTCACTTAATCTTAAATAAAATTAATAAAAATCATTTATTCTGGATACATAAAGGTCCACGAAAACACAAAAATACAAGATAAATCAGATCACTGGCACATCAAAAGCGTACTACTTGTTGCGAATGACTATGACTATTTTACTGAAAAAGAGATGGTTAAATAAGAAAGATATTATTTCTCGATTTGTTTAACACAAATCGTAATTACGCGGGTCAACTTTAGGACTAGTTTTGTAGCTACTATTCTACGAACAGTAATAGCGAGTAGTGATGCCATTTCTCATTTGCGATACAATTTAATACAACTGCATTAAATTGTATAGGTCAGTTACTAATAATTGTTCCTTTCTTTGTTATCATGTATTTTCATTTGCACGTTCTTCATCAGGATTATCCTGTTGAATATTCAGAAAGTTTCCTCGCAAAAACGGATTTGCCTGTGTGGTAGGAATAGAACATTATAAATGCATTTAATAATAAACAACCGATTTTCAGTCTTGAATGTAAAAAATAGATTGTTCACAGTTCAAGTTCAAAAACTATTTAAAGAAAATCTTTTGGACTTAAGAGAAGCTTACCCTACGCTGACTAGGTATTGACGAAACATTTCCATACTGACCATGACTTGAGTGGGAGTTACTTAACAATGGAGCTGTTTCATCGTCTGTATCCGAATCAGTGTTTGAAAATAGGTCATGATTTTCCAAAATAACTTTACGTTTACAAACAGGACAATCACGCCGTCCATTAATGAGCCACTCATCTATGCATGAGATATGGAAACCTGTTTGAAGCAATCAAATAAAAATATTAGTACAAACAACCCAGACATTTACAAATTGGCAAATATGAATGATTTTTCCATTCACCGTGACTACAGTTTAAAATCCGCAATTCCTCGTCCACATGAAACTCCTCAACACAAATAGCACATGATTCTGATAATTGATTGGGATTCCAACGTTGCGGTAAAACTTGCTTCAAAGCAGAAGCAAATAGTTTATTCCTTTTTGAACGCCTTCGCTCTCGAGCAAATCTGCGAAAGTCTTCGTGCAACTACAGTAAAGAAAAAACCAGATTGTAAAATGTATACGTTTACTAGTTTACCGTCTTAAAAAGGTTAAATTACCGTTGTCATTCTAGTCCAACAAATGGAGGAGAAGTACCAAGCCATTTTAAAGCAAAGCACAAACACCATGAGACAAACTGCAACGATTAAAGCCATGATGAAAATAAACCACCAATTGACTTCCATGTCATCATCCGACAACTGGACTATGTACCTTTAACAGATAAAACCAGCATTGCAATTAGTTATGTGTATTACATTCAGTGCTGTACCAATAACAGCGAAGTTAATAGCGAAAAACAAGTAAAATTACCCATTTTCTAGAGTGAAATTATTCTGAAGCAGTAAACCGATGTACTGTCCAGTAAAACAGGAAAAAATTAAATATTCATCAAATAAAGTTTTGAATATGGGCATTGGATGGCTCGAATTAGAGTTTTCATTGTAAATTATAACGGCTGCATAGCCTGATCTTTGCGCATTCTTGAGTTTGGTACTGAAATCACAGCCGGAACGACTGGTTAACAATACCGGGTTCTCATCCGAGAGAGTTGGAGGACTGACAAAATCGCAAGCGTTTACAGGACTTGCAAGGATGATACTCCCTGTCATCTAAAAATGTATCACGTAAAATGTCAATCATCAAATATTATTACAAATTTTTTAAAAGCGCAAAGTACGTCACATCTAATGCTACCCACGTACCTTAAACGATTTATCATAACCAATCTGAGGTGGAACATCACAACGGAGTTTTTTCACGACCGTATTTGTTTCTTTGTTGACAATCGACACTAAACCATCAGTTCCGGACCAAACCGTGAGTAATTGCAGAACAACAACACGCAAGAGCGGCGACAGCAACTTTTCCTGGCCCATGATTTCTCACGAAGTTAATAGAAATCTTATGTCAGAACCTTTGCTCTTCTGTTCATCAACATTGTTTCCAAACCCGGAAGCACCTGCAATCACAAATCAAATTCAAATCCTACAATTATACTGCTGTGTAATTATTATTCCAAAAATATTTGACTGAAAGCTTACTGCAACAATTATTTTACCCGAGATTCAGAAGCACAGGCGAACGCCAGCGGAAATTGCTGGAGATTCCAAAAGTAATATATGCAGAAATATAATCAGTCCTTAGTATTTAAAACCCCCCAAATACTACATTTTACGTTTTCCCGGTACCAAAGCCAAAACATACAGACTTAATACCAGGAAGTCCACGTTATAATAATTTCACATAACTTCACAAAGGTTTACTCCAACCAATCTTGACAGTACATATAACTAATAGCACAGGTACTGCAAAAAAGGGGCGGTTACAACATCAGGTACTTCTTCGATATCGATATCATCACATGGTAAATAATCAAATATATCCGTAACAAGCAGGTGATCTTCCCCAAAAACTTTCACCTCACACATTCATAATTTCATTTCAGTCTATTTGCAGTCACTATTAATCCCCAATTTACTGGACATTCTTCCTAGTAAATCCCACCAAGGCAACCTACATTGCAATACATTTTTTTGAATACACGGTTCTTTTGATCCAACCGAATTTATTAAAAAAATCCTTCAAATAAAACGACGATTGATCCCAATTAGTTCCGACACGTGAATGGTGCACAATTTTTTTTTCACATCCTATATGTTTCCCTTATAATTTACATTTTTACATAATACTTTAAAACATGTGATTCACAATTGTGACTGAAAAACGAGGCTCAATAAAGAAGGCACCACCACAAATGGCAAAACTCTTGGAATGTCTTTAATCTCCTTTATATCGAAGACTGAGATAATTTAATGTAAACCCTAAATAATCTATTACTTTTGGCCATGATCCCATATAATACTGTCTTAATTTAACATTAAAAAAATGCACTACAAGCTGGGTCTAAACCCCTCCGATGCTACCAGATCCTATTCCCCCCAAAAATAATGTCATTTAATCCCAGTTTTTGCAGACTCTTTATGTACTTTTTAAAAGGATAATAAATTTATTATTATTCACTAAAAAATGTGTCACACACACATAGTTCAATGTGTGGTTTTTTTTTGTAATTGTAAATATCCAAAGGGGCTTGGACGGCCGAGTTACCAATAAAAAAAAATATGTATTTAGTTGAGGTCTTTATCACGCAAATCACTTTCAAGGCTTCTCATCCGATTCTCACCTTAACTAATAAATTAATCATTCCCCGTGATTAAAATTTATTCTTTCTCTCTCCGTTGCTCAGCTTCTCTGCCTCTTTCAGCCTTTCAAAGTTTCAAAATCGCAGTCGCAATCATTTCCCCGCCAAAAACATTTGAAATCCCATGTCGAAATCGCAGGATTCTGTTGTTGTTTGAGTTATTTTTGGACCAAAACCGTGATTTTCCATTGTTTACATCCGACAACGAAGCAAGACCTGTATGCCATAGTTAAGGTCAAGGTCATTAAGAACATTGGCAAGGTCATCAGTCGTGTCACGAATAACATGTTATAGGCCATCCCTTGAACTTACAAAAGGACATTAGAAATTAAATAATACATTATAAAAAAAAACATTATTCCCAGCTTATTCGTACAGCAAACGTAAGCAAAATGTCCGAATTCCTAATGAAATGTCCGAATTCGCAACAAAATTTCTAATTGCCAATAAAATGTCCGAATTTGCAATAAAATGTCCGAATTTGAAACAAAATGCCCGAAGTTGCAATAAAATGTCCGAATTTGAAACAAAATGCCCGAATTCAAAATAAAATGTTCGAATTCGCAATAAAATGTCCGAACTCGCAATAAAATGTCCGAATAACCCCCAAATACGGTGACAAATGTGTCTGACAAGTATCGATAAATGATTTGTTTTGAAGTGAATAATGCATACACACATTGTTGTTTACGATCATAAAGTCAAATAGAAAGAATTACGAGTTTATTTTCCTAAAACAATGAGTAGTTAATAAAAACATGGTGCAACGGGAACGACGTGCAACTATACAAAAAGGTGCATATATCAAAACAGTATACATCAATATCATGTGTATATCTGTATTGTATAGATAATAAAAAAAAATGAGTTATTTGGCACTGACACAAATAGATTGTGGTATCACTGTAATATCTGCCTTTTCCTCATGGACCTGGCACTAACCACGGAATTGAAGGCATCGATTCTCCCATGTCCAACATGATGATTGGGATAGACATCTTCTGGGATGTCCCCACAATTGAGTCCAGATGAAGTCGTGGGGACACTCCCTGATTGCAAAGCCCGTTTGATGTCCTCATAGGTGAGATTTGGGTCTTCGGACAGAAGAAGGGCAATGACCCCGGCGGCATGAGGAGCCGCAATGCTCGTCCCGGAGTAGGTGGCATAGGAAGTGTCCGAAGAAAAATAGGCGGAGAAGACATTTGAGCCCGGGCCGGCCACATCGGGCTTAATTCGCCCCCCAACCTTCGTAGGACCTACCCCACTGAAATCGGACAGGATGTTCTGGATGGTGGTGGACCCTACCCCAATGACGCGGGCGGAATCCCCAGGAGATCCCACGGATCCACATTGAGGCCCGGCATTTCCGACGGAGAAGACGGGGATAATCCCGACGGCGTGGTAATATTCTATAACGGAATCATACCAATCATTCCCTCCGGCCCCACCCCAACTATTACTGACGATATGAGGGGCCTTGGAGCAATCTGGGGATGTCCCATCCGCCAAATGGGGGCAGGCCGCCCATTGGCCACAGGCTAATAAATCGATGGCGGAGCAAATGTGGATGTCACAACCTTTGCAGGTTGCCCATTTGACATTTGGGGCTACCCCGACATTTCGAGCTCGTCCAGCAATATTTGCCGTGGTGTGGGTGCCGTGTCCGATGGTATCGTAGGGGGTGGGGACTTTGTTGAAGGGATCGTACCATCCGTAGTCTCCGACGAAATTGTCCCTTAAGGCTTCGTGGGTATATCGGACGCCGGTGTCAAAGGTCGCCACAACGATCCCATCCCCGCGATTCCCCGTTTCCCACACTTTTGGAGCTTGGATTTGCTTCACTCCCCATTGGACTTCATCTTCCCGGGTATTTTCATTCGTATGGATGACCGTGACATTTCCGGGGGTGCCGATTTCTAGGTAAAAATCTTCTTCAATCTTGCCAATGTCTTCCATGGTTGTTAGATGTCGTACCACATCCAGATCGGCACCTCGGACAGCAATTTGGTTGGAAATCCAGAGGAAGGTCACATCCAGGGTTCCATGTCTCTTGGCTTTTGCCTCTTCAAGATATTTGAGGACTTTCTCTTGGGAGGAGGCGGCAAATAATTTGAGGGAAAGGGCGACGACGGAGAGCTTTTGGGATCGATCCTGAAACTGGAAGGATTTGACTTGATTCAGGAGGGATGTGGGAGAGTCCCTCATGGTGATGATGACGTCCGCATGGGGCTTGATCCGGAGAGTGTGTAGTAAGCTAATTCCCACGGAAGGGGCTACCAGGACTTGTTGAATTTGTCCTATAAGGTACAAACCGATCAGTAACAGCTTGAACATCTTTAAAAAACGCAATTTTATTTAAAATGAATGCTGAATGAAGTTTAAATTTCTCGTTAAGAAAAATTAATTATTCTGGCTCTTTTCAAAAGGACTTTTCAAGTTACCAGTTCTGCTTTGATGTTTTGGAGGTGTCATGCAGACTAATTTATACTCTTGTGGAAATCCGGAAGCTCTCATATATCCCTTGCATTTTCACAATCTTTTGACTTGTTTATGATCACAACCACAGAAAGAGGAAAACCGGAAATGTGTATTCAACGGATCTGCATTGTATGGATATTTTTATTTGATTTTGGTCCCATGAATCTGTTATTAATACTAATTTACAGAGTAAGCCCGGAGATTTTTGCAATATGTACATTTTCCATCATTTGTTCAATTAATTGCAGATTTTAAACTTGAGCCATGCGTGCCCTACCTAAGTAAATTAGCCGACCTTCCCATCTTTTTTCATGCGAGTATTCAAATATTATTTTTATTTAAAATAATATTTGGAAAGTGTGAAAGAGCTTGTCAAAGCCTGATAAATTAATTTCGCACATAATACCTCTGCCAATTATCGGCTTTTGGGGCGACATGACGGGAATGTTAGGCATTTCCTCATGAATTTACAAGCCCTCCTCAGTGTGTGAGAAACGTATAATCAAAGGGACAAAATAAATACTACTAACCCGGAAATGTTGACATCACTAATTTAATTAGATAAATGTAACTACAGATAGTGCAACCACAATTATTTTTTACAGAGTAAGTAGTCTGATTATGATAATCCCTTCAATCATGTGGCTGTGGCTGTGACAGATGGATGCATGCGACTTTCAAAGGAATACCGCAACAGATTGTAATGGATATAATTGATTATAAATGTGTTGAACATTATAAACGATCCATTTAGACATTTTCCCCTGTAGTGCAAGCGTTGTAATGCGATTTTCAGGTGAAAACAAGACTCGTAAAAATTGATAGAACTCTTTTTAGAGACTTTTTTTTTCTTTTCTTAAAAGCTAGGTCAAGTGCAAAGGAATGTAATACCGTTTCCTGATAGGAAAAACATTTTTAGTATAGTTTTTAGTGACTGATATTTGATATTCATGTAGCCTTTAAAAATCATTGTTGAATGGTACGTTGATGAGAGCCGGTGATAATTGTAGTAAATTAAGCGTCAATCAAGTTCAGCTTCCTCAACCTCCTCCTTTTGAACTGATACATTACTATATAATAGAGACTTTTTTGTAACTGAAATAATTGATAACACATTGATTGAGCATGGATTAACTTCTTTCATACAATAATAGCTGCTTTTTCTTACGTAACATCATTACTCCCACATTACCCCATCCTCCTGCCCGCTACCTGTCCTTTCACCGACATGAAACTATCTCTTGTAATCCAACACAATAACACGATGAGCTTACCAAATCTGGCATCAAAAAAACATTTTTTTTTGCTTGAAAAAGAAATAACATAATAATTTTACGCAATGTGCATCCATACGTAAGAGAAATCTTTTTGAACTTTCAACCCGAAAATACAAAAGAGGAGCATATGGGAAGGAAAGAAGGAGTAAAAACTACACATATAAACACAATAACTAAGTGCTAAAATGGTTCTTTTTTTTTTGCTCGATAATCAAAAGCACAAGTTTCCGCTTGAAACTCCATGAAATCTCTGCCTTCCATCTCCTTTTGTACTTTTGACCTTGCAAGGTATAACCTAGATAAAGTCACTCTTTTTTTTTTACATCTCCAAAAAAATAAAATCTGGCTAGAAATCCAAGTTTATCTGCGATTGTTACAGGAGGTAATGGAAGGTTTATGAAGACATCATTTTTTTTTGGTACTGATTAGACCTCCTACAGACCATGTGCTTCCCGTAATTTGTTTTGTCACACTGTACGAGAAAGAACACCCAGTTAAATGGAAGTAACCTATAATGTCTTTAAGTATACTATTTTGATTCATACGCAATTCATTTGAATGGAAGAGATAAAAAGAAAAGAAAAAAGGAGGAAAATATCTTACTTCTTTTTGAAAAGTTTAAACGAACAACAACAAAAAAAAAGGGTCTGGGATATAATCAGGAGAGGATGGTGTGTATAAACTTGTCGTCAAGAAAATGCGTCAATGTGTCAATGTCATGGTAAGGGAAACATTGAGGAGACTTGACTTCACTGCACATTGAGGTTTTGATCAACTATACTATACTTAAGCATTAAAATTACCAAAAAAAGGGTCTTCCTAAAAAAAATGCTGACGACAAGGCGGTAAAAAAAACCCACCTGGATATGGTCATAAAATGATATACACACTTTTCCCCCATGCCTTTCCCCTTCTGGTGCGGAACACAGTGATTTTTAGTTAGACATATTTTTTTTTTCATTCAAAATTATTTACTTCCACCCACAAGAAAATCATATATTTCTGCTTGGTTCTTTGTATTATTTTTTTTTACATCGAAATACACAAGACAGGAGACAGAATGGTGGAAAAGGGAAGACGTATACCTCCGCAAAAAATTTTTAAAAAACGGCGGAACTACAACTTCGCAAAAAATGGCATCCCACTTCTTGTAACGTGAAATGACAATAGACGTGTGCGTGCCAGGAGAAGGTCTATAATTGAAAAGTTGATTATCATTATTATTATTCTTCATCAAAGTACCTCCCTCACACTATTTACCTTACATTTT
The DNA here is from genome assembly GCA_034698585.1 of Disparrhopalites patrizii. Taxonomy (NCBI): domain Eukaryota; kingdom Metazoa; phylum Arthropoda; class Collembola; order Symphypleona; family Sminthuridae; genus Disparrhopalites; species Disparrhopalites patrizii. The sequence continues at coordinate 87,294 of JAQGBT010000045.1, forward strand.
CGGGGGAATGCATCCTCTTAAATGCACTCAAAGCCACTCAAAGCCACATTTACCCACATGTATGCCATTTACAAAGTTCTGAGATTTTACAATTGTGTCTGCAATTCTGTGGACATTTTGAGCATTTGATAAATCTCCCCCCTCGTGATAAATAACAGGAGTCAGCGGATTTTCAGGCACGAACTCTTTTTTTTTTGTTCAATTGCCATCGCTTTTTGTAATGTAATTTCTTTGTCTTCTGGAGCACTTTTTTTTTTCACAATATGCATATGGGACTAATAATTCATGCTTTTCCCCATCTACCTGAAAATCATTAGGTTTTGTCATTTCCCCCCAAAAATTTGTATGGAGGCCATTCACATCTATTCAGAGAACCTCCATTTGTACAAGGTTTTTCCATATTGTCCTTGTCAACTCTTTTTTTTTCCTGTCAACAATGGCCTACCGGATTGAGGAAAATTACACTTGGTAGAGGCCGTGTAAAAGTGCCCTTGCACTTGAACTTTTGTTTGTACATGGTTGTACAGATATGTATTGGCTATTGACCATGCTTAGGGTTAAATTTGATCATTTTATTAAAATTTACACCTCCCATGCATCATCAGGATACTTACATAGGGCGGAAGAAGGATAAATAAAGATTTTCTGTGGTTGCTGATTTGATAATAATAAATAATATCATAATCAGCCACAGCCAATTATGTACAGATGTACACATACAAGTTCAAATTTCACACCACTTGAGAAATCAACTGTGATCCCGCCAACGAAGAGCTCTCAGGTTCAAGTACGTGTACCTATGCACTTCTTTTTCATCAAAATAATGATTATTACCGTACAGTTTCTCTGCCTGTACATATGTAGGCTTTTTCCGCATTAGTTAAGAGAAAACCTCTACTCTCACATAACTTTTCTTTTGAAGTATAATAAAAAAAGGGAATTATTATTATTACACAATTAATTCTCCGTAGAACAATAAGTTATATGAGGGAGAGAGAATTGACGAAGGCGCAACGAAGCTCATCATTTGTTACGCTTCCATTTTCCCTCTGTCAGTTTCTTTCGTCTTGAACCTGTCTCTCTTCTATTTCTTTACTTTTCTATCTCCCGCTCTTTCCGTTTGTAGTCTTCTCTTTTTCTCTCCTAATTTCTCCCTTTTTTCTCTTCCTTTCACTCATTTTATATTTTCATTGTTTCTCCCGTTTTTCTTTTCCTTTCACCCATCTTATAGTTTCGTGCTTCTCCCCTTTTTCTGTTTCTCTCTCCCACTTTATCTTTTCTATATTTGTTTCTTCTTTATTCTGTTTCTTTCTCCCTTTTTTCTTTTCTTTTCTTTCTCCTTTTTCACTGTTCTCTGTCCTCATGTTGTCTTTCTTAATATCTCCCTTTTGTTTTCATTCTTCTCAAGTTTTCTCTTTTGTCCCCTCCCCTCTTGTCTCTTTATTTCTCCTTTTCTCTCTTTCTGCTTTTCTGTCTTTTTATCTCCTCCCTTTTCTCTCTTTCTGCTTTTCTCTTTTTATCTCCTCCCTTTTCCCTCTTTCTGCTTTTATCTCTTTCTCCTTTTTTCTCTTGATATCTCATTTGCTCTTGCTTTATCTTTCCCTTTTCCCAACTCTATCACGACCTTTATATCACTTTATCTCTCCCTTTTTCTGGCTTTCTCTCTTGGTTTATTTTCCAAATCTCCTTCTCTCCCAACCTTTTTCTATCTTCCTTTTCTCCGTATGTATAACTCTTGTTTTGCATTTTACACCCACTTTTTGAAACCTGATTTTTCCTTCATGATGCTTTCTCTCGGTTCCGGAATTTTCGTCTTCTTCTCCCTCTGTTTTTCGCCCGTCTTTCCCTCTAATAATGAGCTGATAGCCAGTTCACGAGCTGCATACAGACATAATGCATAATGTTAATCAACATGTGTGTGAGGGCGAGTCTTCCTTTTTGCCAATCTACCACAGGGCCTACCGTTCTTTTAAATAATTACAACCATTCACGACGTTGAACATCTTTTAACCAAGTTCTGCTCTGATGTGGTAGCAGGCCGTGGAGGTACAAACACACACAATTACGTATAGATTCAGTAATACGGAAAGTGTTTTGTACACTCACACATGTTTTTTTTTTGTATCTGTAAAGAAAATGGAAAATTTGGCGGATACATTTATACATACATTGGTGTAAAGGAGAAAAACCGAGTTAAAATCCCGTTGTTTATCCATTACTACTATCTGCCTGCCTCCAAAAGAGTGTTTTGAGAGCAAAAATACTAACGCTCTTCCACTAGCAATTGAAGTCCACTAATATGAATTTCTTGTTTTGGGTTGAGAATAACAATAATAATTGCCAATACAAAAATGAGTGTTTATGCATATTTGTGTGCAAGCCTTAGTTCTCGGTTTTACAGCTCAAAGAGTTTTCGTCCTTTGTCTGAGTCCATCGTCCAAAACTTTTTTCTTCAGGGGAAGTTCAGCTACCATGCAATGGAAGTTTTATGATAGTGTATAAATATGTAAACATTTTACGGGAGGAATATTTCTCAGTTTTTATAGCTCCCAAAATTCCTTCTGGGAAGGTGATGCTGTTGTTCTTAATTAGTAGGACGTTTTCAATTTTATTTTGAGGACGCCGTAGCAAGTCGAGGTCACCAATAAAGCTTCGAAGGGTCCAAATATTAAGGGGGAAGACTCTCGATCGGAGTTCACAATGAATTTTTGGATATTACAACATCGGAAAGGCATCCCCAGGCGAGGCTGGGGAATACACAGACGCCACAAAGTATCATTACATTTGATCCATTCAAAATCATGAACCTTTTCCATTTGACGGGGGCAAAATACTCCCTGTAATAATAATAAGAGTCCCTGTCAAAGGAAACAGTTAGCCCTCATAGTCACATTGTCAATCCCATCTTTCATTACACAACGACAATAAAGCAAAGTCCTCAAAATTATTCACCGAATAAACAAACACAATATTCAACAAATGTTTTTCCTCATACAAATGCGGATGAGCATTCATTGCACGTTTTCCTATTATACATATACATACCTATCATGAGCCGGCAGCCTCAGGTGGAGCAGAGAATACAAAGATGTAAAAACAGAAGGCGAGGGAACTGGAAGGAGGACATAAAAGGAGAGACACAAAGCATGCATGCCAAGTCTAAAAGTAATCGGAACCATTATTACCCAATAAAATTTATGCGGTGTGACTTCCCCACCACCGTCAGGGGGATTCTTTGATGTGTCTACCTGAAATTATACCCCTTCTGTCGTGTGGTGGGTCTTGTCTTTTTAGTAAAGTCTCTCTCATTGTGCATTTTTTAACGGCTCAACAGATGCTTTTTAGCATGTCTCCATAAAAAGATTGAGAGGAATCAGAGATCAACATGAAAGGCAACTACGGGGAAGATATAACGAGAACGGCGGAGGAAGAGATGATAGAGGTGGTGACTAACAGGAAGAGGAGAAAACGACAAGAGGGGATGATGATAGAAAAAGATGGAGAAACAGAGAGGGAAAAGAGACGAGAAGAGATAAGGGCCGGCGAAAAGAGAGGAGAATGATAAGTAATCGCAAAGAGATGAAGACAGAGATGAAGACAGAGAGATGAAGAGAGAGGAGATAAAGAGCGAAAAGGAGAGAGGTGGGGGAAAGAGTCAAGAAGAGATAAAGACAGATGCGGAGAGAGAGAGAAGAAAGAGACAAAAATAAAGAGAGAAAACAAGAAAAATAGTGAGAAACTGGCAGATAGCGAGAGGTTGGCCAAAACACAAGCACAGAAAAGGGAAGGGATAAAGATGGCGAAAATAGGAAGACAGAGAGAGAGAGAGAGAGAGAGAGAGAGAGAGAGAGAGAGAGAGAGAACGAGAGAACGAGAGAAGGGAAGGTGAAGAGAAAAATAGAGAGACAGGAAGATACAGAAATAGACGGTTAAAAGAGAGACGGCGAAAGGAAGGCAAACAGAAAAAGAGAGAGAAACAGATTGACAGAGAGAAAGGAAGGCAAACAGAAAGAGAGGGAGAAAGAGACTGACAGCGAGAAAGAGAGGGAGATAAAGCGAAAAAGAGAGGGAGAGCAAGACAGGGTGATACAGAGAGATGGAGATAAACGCAGGAAGAGAGGTAGATAAAGAGAGAAAGAGGGACATAAAGTGAGAACGTGGAAGATAAAGACAGAAAGAGACGGTGATACAGAAAGAGATGGAGATACAGGCAGAAAGAGAGGGAAAGAAAGAGGAACTGAGTAAAAGAGAAAGAGAGAGATAAGTAGAGAAAGAGGAACTTAGTAAAAGAGAAAGAGAGAGATAAGTAGAGAAAGAGGAACTTAGAGAGAAAGAGGGAGAGAAATAGAGAAAGAGGTATTTAGAAAGGGACAGAGAGAAATGATAAGGAAAGTCACAAAGAAAAGAAATAATATTAAGCACTCTAAAATGGGGAGAAAGGAAAAAGAGTCAGAAATAGAGGCTGGAAACAGTTGAGCTCACTTTAAGCTGAAATTTATTTCCCTTTTTTTTTTATTCCTTCCCTTCAAAAAATTTTTGTGAGGATTTAATGAGGATATGAACCCAGACTCATGTTGATTGTCCTGAGATTGATAAAAGACTTGTAAATAACAATGCAGAGATGCATCTTTTACACATGCAAGTCCGTATATACATATTTTAGACAGAGGGAAAGGCAAAGGAAAAACTGAACCCCTTATTGACTGCACATTCCTGCGCACATTCATATACATAAGTTGAGATGCATGGACCATGACATCCAAAAAGGAGTGCTCCATACTATATATTTATACACCTTCCTATCTCCAACACAAGAATCCCACTTAAGTCAGTCTGAGCAAAGTGCATATATATGCATAAACATACTTATAAATACACTTCATAATGGGTGAATACATACTCCATGTTACACCTTCCTTAAAAGCTGCACTTGACTATAGTATCACCACTCCTGCTTAACCCTTTCCTTGCAGGAGTCGTGTCTTCTCTCCCCCCCCAAAAAAAATATTGTGTATACGTCTCATCATGAGCAACCCAAAGAGAGATAAAAAGTGTAGCTCTCATGTACGGAAAAAGAAAAAAAAAATAACATAAGAAAAAGGAAAGAAGATGAAAAAAAAGAAAGATTTTTCACAACAAACGAATATCTGTTTTACCTTACGGGATTTGACCGTTTTTTAACCGATCCGCATGGTTTATCATCTATGTACAACATTATGTGATGTGAATCCTTTTTTTTTATAGGGCCAGAGGTAAGAGCTGAGAGTACGTTCTTTCTCCGTTTTTTTTTGTACTCCTTAATTCTGCTTAGTAAACACAATACAAAAGGGTGAAGGAGGCTAATAGACGTATTATGTAATTCGGGAAATATGCATGTATGTATATATATTCGTGTGTATATGTACATGTATTGAATGAAGGGGAGCATCTTCTAAGGGATGTTATGTATAGACTTTCTTAAATTAAAAGCTACCCCCTCCACGTTTTTTTGGGGGGAGGTATTCAGGATTTGATTAAAGAGCGTGTGTAAGAGTATGTATGAGCCTAAAAAAGTGCGTGGTTTCATTTCTAATCCTATTTAACAATTACTACGGCAAGACAATTTCTTTTCGGGAGTGGGTAATGTACCTCATGAGAAGACGATTTTTTTTTGGTGTATTTAATGTGTCAGGGATGAGCCCCACGCTTCTTTGTAGTGTATAAATCTTCTTTTTTTTTTGTATTTCCAAGGAAGCTTTTTGACTTCGTCACTCTGTTTTTTTTATTAGAGGCTCTTTTTTTTGTGGATATTCGCACATTAGAGAGAGAGAGAGAGAGAACAGGTGAAACATGGAGCAGGTCTCAAGATTTCCCTCAGTCTTGATGAAAACCATGGCAAAGTGTGAAGCACGATAATTTCTCACGAAAACCCTAAATAGTAACTTCCCCCATTACACACATTTTTTTAAATCTTTGTGCTCTTCCTCCAAAAGCAATTTCACATACTTTTGGCCACGCTTAAGTTTTTTTCTTCTGGATATTTCATTATATCCCTCACATGTTGTGAGAGTGCATTTCTTCATTTTTCCTTCTCGGTGAAATTCGGTGTGTTGCTTTTTTAACTTATTTTTTACTTTATTTACCCAGGAAAAAAAGGGTTAAGATCGCTGTCAATTTGGACAAAGAAGTTCCTCTGTACAGTGCATGGAGAGGGGGCAATGTGAAATCAGGGCATGCTCCCTCCAATTATTAGTTTTTTTTACTCAAATGTGTGGCAAATCCTTTTTTGGAAACGTGATGAGTTTACAAGGTGGAAGTGAATCTAAGGAGTGTTAATTGGATTTAGACACGAGTTATTTTTATTACAGGAGTTTTAGCTTGTATTGTCGACAGTTTTTCTTATTTCTGCCACTTATCTTCGGGTTGTTACAGAAAACAGGAAGTTAATTAGAGTCATTCTTGTATTACGGAAAGATGCCATTGTCGGATTTTTTGGCTTCCAGGTCTTGAGCTTTAAAGGTACGGAATGAATAAATTTGTATGATTTAGTTATTATGTCGTATTATATTATCTGATAGCATACCAATGTTATACATTATATACTGATGCACCAATCGATGTCTTTGTTTTAACTAATTGCAATTTTTCCTCATTCCAATTAATCACAAAACGAAGCTTGAAAATAAACTAATTGTTGCATGTGTTTCTACTTTTTTTTACGCTTATTATTTTGCTTCTCCAAAGAGCTGGAATAAAGCTTTAAATTTCGTTTTGGAATTAGGAAAAAATGTAGTTGGTGTAAAATGTAGGATATTACCGAAAACTTCAAAGCATTCCAATCACGATAAGCCATGAATTATTATCTGGCCTTAAAAAAACAATGACCAGGAGCATTTTGTTGATAATTCTCTGCACCAGTCACACACGCATAGCCAGTGATCTTCTTTGATATCTAGGAGAGTTTGTTGACTTCTCTTTGCAGGTTGTGGGAAATTGCAGACCATGAAGATTAAAAAAAACAATTTGATTAAATAAAGCTCCTCTCTACTATTTCTATACATTTTTCTACATTCTACAAAATAAAAAAAACTTCTCTGTCCAAACTGTGACCCCGTGGAAAGGAAATTCAATGAAGGACAATATGGGATCAATAATCACAAATTGGACGCATGCCTTGCTCAAACTAATGACCTTCCTCCTCCTCATGGATCTCTCCCTCCCCTCAGCCACATCCTTTGACCTCCTCTCCTCCATGGTCAATCCCGGGGGTTCCTCCCAATCCTCAGCATCCCTACACCTCAAATCTTTCGTCAATTCCGACGTATTCAACCGCGTCAAAAGTCTCATCTCATCCGAACAGAAGGATGTGGCGGAATTGGAGAAGATGTTAGCCAAATTAAAGCCCGTGGAAGGGAGATTTGATCCCGCCATGTTGGAATTGTTGGTCAACATGGATCCCGCCGGAGTCACTCCCGCCAGTCATCATCCCCCCTCCAGTACGACGGTCAAGAATGGGCTCATAACCCGGAAGAGGAAGCCTCACAAGCCCAAATTGGATCTTAGTCCCCATTATCCCCAATATACCACAGAGGACAGCTACCCCTTCTTCCCCACCCCCACGACCTCCTTCAAACACACCAAGGACCATTTAGACCCTGAGGATGACCGGAATAATAAATCCCCGAAATTCTCCTCTAAATTCCGGATCACGGATATCCCCCATAGTAAGAAGAAAGTAACAAAATCCCCTGCCTCTCCCCCAACTCCCTCGTACGATGACCCAAATATCCGAAATCACCGGCTATATGACTCGGATCACGAAAGGTATGAGACCTACGAGAATTTCACCACCTTGGATCAAGTAGAAGATTTAATTGCGGAGGAAAGTTATCCTCATGAGATGATGTTGGGACCCTCCCAAAGGCCTCCAAGAGTCACTCCAGCCGCAACCACCCAGACCAGTACCAAAGCCTGGGGAAATGGACCGGATACGACCAAGAAGATGAAGCCCAACGAATTACCTTCCACCAGTGCAAGTTACGAGGATCTCCTCAGTTTGGAATCTTTAGAGGAGGACTCCACACAAATCAGTGATCGGGAACAACTTAAATTGGGCTCCACGGAAAAAACTGTCTACTACAATCCAGCTTCTCCAACCCGACGCTCAGGTAGTAGTAGCACCCTTTCCACTAATAATCATGATAGTTCTATTCACATGGACGGCCAACGCTTCCGACCCAGCCCGCCCGACCTCTCCCCACCCGTCTATTTTGAGCCGGGACAAGAATTTTATACGAGCACGATTCAGAAAAAGAAAAAAAAGTATCACAATAGTCATAGTAACCGTCCCCATCAAAGTCACCATCCTTCCCGCACCACTAATGGGAGGAGGACGTCCAAGGTCGGTCATGATAGTCCTCCTAATATGCAAAACTACAATAATCACAAATTTGACTCCAATGTAGACCCTGAAGACTATGAGAAGGAGCAGCCCAGCTATCATCACATCCTCAATTACATGAAACTCCAGAATCAAGCTCCAGGAAGTCCCAATAGACCCCAATATCCCGGTAATAACAATGGGATGAATACACAAAATAGTCATCACAATGGGGTCAATCCAAATAGCAATGGCAATGGGATGAATCCGAATAGTTACAATGGAATGGGCACGCATTACAACGGGCAGAATCCGAATGGCCACAATGGACAAAATATGAATGGTTACACGGAACAAAATACGAATGGTTACACTGGACAAAATACGAATGGATACAGTGGACAAAATACTGGGCAAAATACGAATGGCTACAATGGACAAAATATGAATGGCTACACTGGACAAAATACGAATGGATACGCTGGACAAAATGCTGGGCAAAATACGAATGGCTACAATGGACAAAATGCGAATGGATACACTGGACAAAACACGAATAGTGGGCAGAAAACGAAACGTCCGAAGGGGATGAATTCAAATAGTAAGAATGGGATGAGAAATAGTAAGAATGGGATAAGTAATAATAAGAATATTATCCCGAATAATCACCTCCCCCACCCCTACGTCCTCCCTCAGCAAGTGGCCATTCCCCCGGGTGTTTACGTCCATCCTCACGGGATGCCCACCTACCCCACGGGGATTGCGGGTTCTTCTTCTGGAAATAGTAATTTAAAGCAAGATCGAATCCTCCATCCGTCTCTGGTCCCTTCCAGCACGACGACGGTTAGCATGACTCAGATGAGCTCCAGTCGACCTTCTCCAGGTTCTTCCATCCTTCCTTCTGTCTATCCCTCGGACCCCTATCAGTTCTCGGGGAGTATCCCCTCCCCTGCCTATTTGCCGGCGGCGTCCGAGAATGTGTACAATGACGTTCACCCCAATGCCTTTTACCCCCAACCGCATCAACAGTATCAGCCCTCGGCCAGTGATTTGAATTATGCTGCGGGTCAGCATCATTATAGTAGTAAGGATGGTCATCATGGACATCATGGAGGTCACGGGGGTCATGGTCATCATCATCATCCTCATCATGATGACTCCTCCTGGTCCACGACATTCCTCGTTTTAGGGGGCTTGATTGCCCTCTCGGCCGTCGTGACCTTTTTTCTCCCGACCATCATGACCTCCCCGACGGTGACGGGGGGGAAGGACACGGGGGATAAGAATGTGAATGGGGATCCGGATTTGTGGCAGGAAATCAAGGGCTTGTACCAGGACATTGTGAATCTTGCCAGGGGAGACTATTCCCATTTCCATTCGGAGCCGGATGGGAATGACTTGCCTAAAATCGTGGAGGAGGAGGTGGAGGAGGATGTCCAGGAGGATACGACGGGGACGGATAATGTTCATAATATTAATAAACGGAAAGGGGATGGGGAACATCCGGGTGGTCCTCCTCCAAGTGAGGAGGATCCGGAGGAGACTAGTAGTAATAGTTCTGGGGTCACCTCCGGCCAAAATGATGTCCAGGATGATGAGAACTCCATGGACATTGTCCTTCCAAGACCATCCGGAGTGGGGAAGAGTGGGAAGAAACGGAAGAAAAATGTGAATATCCGGGATACCCTCGCCTTCAGCGTGTATCGGGAGCCTCAAGCGAGTGCGAGGAATGCTCTCAATTTTGCTAATGCCTTCAATCAGACCCTCAATGCGTGGGAACCAGTGCCACTCATTGCTAATTAGGGCTAATTTTTTTCTTTTTTTGATATAAGTACTTATACACATATATAAGTATACATATACCGTCGCATCAGAAACAATGTATAGACATTAACATGTAAAATTTTTACCAAGTGCAATCAAATTCTTTTAATACACTTCCAATGTTCATAAATATATTTTTTTAATTTTATATATATAGGTACATATTTTTTAAATGCGCCTTCATCGGTGAAATACACATTATTTTATTTTTATTTTTTTACCATGTCAAAACGTGTTACAGAGATGGGGAATGAAAAAATCCTTTGTATAACTATGTATATATATTTTTTAAAGTTTTATCTCATTTCAAAAAATCTGCCCTGTTTCAGGCAGATGACTCCGCAATAATAGTCTGGTGGTACAATCCTTTTTCTATGTATTTATTTACTGGCTATTCGCATGTACATGTGAATAGTATCTATAGATAGTAATTTTTTTTTCTGCTGTTTATACTCTATAATATTTTTAACTTTCTGGGCTTAAACTTAAAAAGTATCATGTAATTAATTACATGACAAGTATTTAATGTTTTTTTCTTGTATTTATTGTAAAAGTGCTTGTTTATTTTTTTACACATGACTTTAAAAAAAAAAAGAATCACCGTTATTTATGTACCTCAACGTTTTCAGGTGTTTCAGTCACACTGTACTAGTTTATCTCATATCCTAACCCATGTAAATGCAGTCCATGTATGTAAATGTAGGAAAAGTAGAAAGAATGTCGTCTTGAAATGGATTAAGCTCCTGATAAAGTATTCGTGCACCTTTTTATCTCTTTGTGACGGACATGTGTGCAGGGCCACAGGATCAGAATCTATACACAAGAGAAGTCTCTCAAGTGGTGCATCGAGAAGGGCGAACCCGTTTTCTACACTGACTTTCATTCCTTTAAATTCCCACTTCCGAAAAAGCCTTGAATGCATAGTCCCCATTATTGTAGCATTAGGTAGGTCAATAATGGAAAGGGGTTGGCAATCCAGAGCTACGTTAATGATTAGATGAAAACACGATGAGAGGTATATGTATAATATTATTGTAGGTAAAAAAAAAACAAAAGAAATTGAGAATTGGGGGTATGTAGATCAACGGAAATGTCAGTGTATCCGTTCCCATAACATGTATAAAAGTGTGATTTTTTACTACAGCCGCAATATATGACTATGTCATACCCATAAAAAAAAATCAACTTGCTACTGTAATAGTTAGTTAAGACGTTTGTCCACGTAATTACACATGAAAAAAATAAAATCAAAACAAATACTGGTTATCAATTAACCCGAAGAGACCAGGCTTGAGGGGGGAAGGAGGGGCTTTAAAATCAGACAGGTGCGTCAAAAAATGCTTAATTGTAGCAGGAAAACAGAAAGTCAATAGAACTTGATCATATTTATAGGTGAAAACTCTTATTGCAATTATTACTATTTATTATCCCCGTCTGTTTACACATTTGGATTGACCCACACGCTAATGAGGAAATTCGACCATGATCAAATACATTGTTTACATAGCTTTATGCTCCTTGCTACTGCTGGACAGTTTGTGAAATAATTTAATACCTTATTTTAAATCGTATTTATAAATACTATTTATTGTTAGCAAGTATTTGATTTTAAACCAAAAAATAATGTCAAAATGCTGGCATGTGTACCTCCTCGAAAAGTGTGTTGTAAATGAATCAGTAGTAATTATTATGACGATGCTTTCAATTACTGTGTATTGAATGGTTTCAAAAAAAGAGAAATATTATTATTGGCTTGTACATATAGATTTCCTTCACCTCAATCTACAAAAAAAATAAATAATAAAAAGCAAGGTGTAGGTAACACCAAAAGCGAACTTATACCCTCTTTGTACTGGGAATACGACTGTAACTAGTTTTTTTTTTGCCACATATAAAAATCCTTATGTAAAAAGTCTCAAGTCCATTGTTGTGACTGTATAGTAGGCATGGCATTATTATATGTTTTCCATTGAAGCGGAAATGATTATCAAGGCACTGAAGTATTGTAAGAGAAAAAATGGGTTGAATGTCATGGGCATATTACGGATAGGTTTACATTAAGGGTTAGCATATACTATAATATTATATATGTATATGTGCATACATAAGCATTTGAAGCCAGCCTCAACGACAATGTCCACGGCAAAGGGCTTTACTTCCGGAGGGGACCATATAATAAAAATTGTAAGGGAAAATCTGATCTGATTTCTTACTTTTTTTCACATGTTACAGGGGAAATTTATGCCGGTGTATATGACTGCCGTGGTACTCGTATAAAAATTTATAACATAATGTAGGACGTAATAAGCCTTCTAAGATCTTCCTTAAAGTATTAAATGTGTGTAAATTCCCCTCGTCCCAACATACATAAAGAAACGGTGAGAAATAGCCACCAAAGGAGGGGATGAGGTGAAAGGAAGAAGAAGAAGCGTTATTAAATGGAATAAAACACTTTTTTATTGGGTCTCCCCCTCCTTTGTATACATAAAAAATGACGATAATTCCTATCTTGTTGAGTTTTTAATCGCATGGGAAAAATTGTGGTACATAGCGTATAGGAGAGCACCTTACCGAAAATTACTATTTCCTTTTACTCTAGATTTTTTTTTTTTTGAACGGGGATAAAATATTTTTTTGCATGTCAATCACCATTTTTCTCTTGGTCATGATTCAGTCTGTGAAAAACCCTTGGTTTTGATACTTGTCAGTTGAATTGCATTGCTAATTTTTTTTTTGGATCAAAAATATTAGCTTTAAGGAACGTTTATGATCTTCATTTTGATTTTGTGCTGCCTCAAAAGTATTGTCAAGTTGCCTATGGCTTCATTTAAAATTAGTCAATTTGTGTGACGGAAAAATTGTAAAAGAAAAAACGGGGAAAAGTGAGTGAAAAAAAAAAGTGTTTGTGTAAGGCATAGCCGTCATTATGACATTGTTGTCCATCTGTAGAATGACGGCACACATTACCATCTTTCTCATTGTCACCACAGTGACTTGGAGTGAGTCCTTAACAATAAATACGAAAGAAGGGCTTCCCAGCATAATCCCCAGCATTGTTCCAGCCATTACGCCAAGCATTATTAATTATACGAGTCCCGTGAAGGACACCAATTTGACCCGAATCAGTGTGCTCAAACCCTACCGAATCCAACGACTCTTATCCCCGCCGGAATTCGAGGTCTTGGAATTACAAGAGACCAGTGATGATGACGATGATGATGACAGTGAGGAGACCAATGACGTGATTGCACCCGTCATTGCGACGACCAAACTGAAAAAAAGGAAATTAATCTACCGGGTCACCACCAATAAGAAGGGCTCATCCACATCCAAAGAAAATAGTAGTAAGAGTAAGGCCGGTGGGACGACCTCCACCAAATTGCGGGTGACCAAAGGGAGTTCCTATGAAAGTAATAAATCCAAGAGATATCGAGAGAGGAACAGTAGGGAGAATGAGGTACAGATCAATCGGAAGGGTCATTGGGGTCATAATCTCCATTATCCCGAAAATGATGACACCCGACACGACTATACACACGGGCACTACGACGGCCCCGGCATGTATGCCTCTCATCCTACCTTGGGCGGGCATAACCCTTTTGCCCCATTTAATCAGGGAGGGGCTACTACTACTTCTCCCGAAAAAAAGTAAGATTTTGTATTAATGAATTCCTAAAAGTCTTTTAACATAACATGTATAGGCAGTAGTTCCATTCAATTTCAATTCAATTTCCATAGTAGTTAGTCCATAATTAGTTCCATAAACCAAAATCCCCAATAAAATAATTCCTATATAATTCCCAGAATTAGCATTATGGGCAATGATCTATGTTTTTTTTTTTGTTTCTTAAGGAAAAAGAAGCCTGATTTAACACATCAACTCCTGCCTCTGGATAAAACGCTTCTCACCATCGGAATCGTCGTGGGTTATCTCTTTTGGTTGGGTGCATTCCTCGGCTACTACTACTGGACGGGGGGAGACAAGAAGGATCAAATTAGCTTGGCCTTATTTGGCAATATCGGCAAGCCTGGCTACAATCCCAGTCGAATGGAGTCAACAATCCAGCCTGGACAGGGTCAGAAGCCCATTATTGTCAAGATGGAACCGGGGAAACCACCTCAATTTTTTCAAACGGGAAGGTAATAGTAGCAAACAAAAAAGGTTTCTTTGTCTTCTTCATGCATAAATGTTCAATCACAATGTCTTTGTGAGTGATAGGACGTTCCTTTGTCTCTCTTTCTCGCTATCCTATCTCTCACCTTTCTCTCTCTCTCTCTCTCACCTTTTTTTCTCTCTCTCTCTCTCCTCTCACCTTTTTCTCTCTCTCTCTCACCTTTTTTTCTCTCTCTCACCTTTTCTCTCTCTCTCACCTTTTTCTCTCTCTCTCTCTCCTCTCACCTTTTTCTCTCTCTCTCTCTCACCTTTTTTTCTCTCTCTCACCTTTTCTCTCTCTCTCACCTTTTTCTCTCTCTAGCACCTTTTTCTCTCTATCTCACCTTTTTCTCTCTCTCACTTTTCTCTCTCTCTCTCTCTCTCTCTCACTTTTTTCTCTCTCTCTTTCACCCCTCTCTCTCACCTTTTTCGGTCTCATCTCTCTCACCTCTCACACTTCTGTCTCATCTCTCTCGCTTCTGTCGCCTCTCTCACCCCTCTCTCGCCCCTCGCTCTCGTTTCACTCTCTCTCCTTCTCTCTCGCCCCATTCCATACCATGATTTGATTACCCAGAAGTCATATAAGAAAAAAAAGAGCTTGGTTTTTGAAGCAATAAATTTTGACCATTAGAAAAAATAAAGAGGGTTGCCTTAAAGGAGAGTTGTTTTCAATGTCCCAGCCAGAGACTACGGAGGAGGAAGTAAATATGTGTAAAAGAGGGTAAAATATTCCATTTCTTAGAATTTAGATACACACGTATAAGTACCGTGATTGAGGTGACAAAATTGTGAAGGCTTCCAAACTGGATTCTCCGTCTTCTCACGTTTTTTCATGGATGTAGTGAGGTGATAATAATAGTACATAGGGCATAGGTAGGAAGAAGAAGTAAAAGAAGATGGAAAACATGACATGAGAACCTTTTAAGCAAGCACCCTCTCAAGCTGGTCTGTCCTTTTAAAATCCCTTTCAGGGCACATAACAACAACAACATCCGGCTGGGAATCCCCCGCATCAACTTTTTTTTTTTTCTTCCTCCCCTTTCCTTATACTTTTATTCTCCGTGGGAGATAGTAGTAGTAATAAGACAAGGTTTGGTAACCACAAAAACGGTCCCTCAGATTCTCTGGTACCACAGGCCGTTTTAAAGGAGAAGAAGAAAAAAAGATTATTCATGAAACGTTGCATGATGCTTAAGTTATACTGTAAAAATAAAAAAAAATCTGGAGTCACAGTAAAGGTACGGAGAGAAAGAATGTGGCCTTGACCGGGATGATCCCATGTTCATGTTGTTGCTACAGGTCCAATACACTTTGCGTACCTCCTGCATAAGAAAACATGGGACAAACAAAAAAAAAATGTTCGTAACTAACGGGATCTCCATTTCTTTCCCAACCTTGAACTCAACCATTCCAGGATTTTTCTCTCATCTCTCTCTCTTTCTCTCTCTCTCTCTCTCTCTCTCTTCACTCTGGTCATTATCTCCCTTGATAATTCTCCTATTCTCCCTTTCTCAGGAAGAGAACCTGTGTAAGGGAAAGATCCTTGTACTTGTACATCAACCTCAGGGTACACAAATCTTTTATCCAGCCAAAGCATACCTGTTCTTCCTCAAAGGCATTATACCTTGTTTTACTGTACAATTTTTTCCTCCCGTACCACATCCATGACTTCCCTTCAACAATTGCTTAGGTTAGGGACACTGTACAATGGTGAGAGAGAGAGAGAGAGAGAGAGAGAGAGAAGGAGAAAAAATATATTTTTTCTCCTCATCCTCCTCATCCCTTTGTTGCCACCAGACCTTTATTATTCTTTGAAGGAGTCTCTAAGACACTTTTAGATATTTTTTGGTGTAATCATACTATACATCAGGGGTGACCAAAGTTCTTCTTCTCATTTCCTCTATTCAATCACCGTCATTAGGCACCCATCCATTTTTTCTGCGCTAATTATCTTCCTCAGGGTTTTTTTTCTCTCTTGCCAGTCATTTATATGTGGATGCATTTTAATTTTAATCCTCTGTCAAGGATCTCATTTATGTCTGGTCAAGACACTCGTAATTATTTCAAGGGTCTCTATTATAGCTCTTGACCTTCACTGACCGGAATTGTATTTATTTATGCATTTTTCTCGTTTTTATTTTTGGACTCTAATTTTATATCAATTTTTTAATGTATTTCTTTAACTTATATCAAGGAAAAAAATATTCAAGCTGGAGGTTAAAAGGAAATGAAACACCGCCAAGCAAATGACAAAGTTTTGTTGTTTTTTTTTTTTGCCAGTTGTAATTTAATTTTTATTGTAATGCTATGGATGTGGGACGCATAAAATAACGACTAAAGGCAGGCGACAGGGTAATCACCAGTGGTTTTAACTGTATCATATTGCCAAAGAATCCTATTTTCTCCACAACAGACATGATTGTATGTGCTGGGGAACGGTCTGTAGCTTGTATGTACTATACTTTTTTTTTCGGTTTATCATAAGGGAAGTGTGCAAGCTTTAAAAATGGATACCCTTTACAATCGTAGATGTACCGGCATATACATACGTGTATGCATGCTTTGGTTTAAATCATGAAGATCAGTCGGACTGTAGGTGATTGTTGTCACTCTCGGGAAAAAAACTGTTTTTTTTTCCTGTAGAAGACAGTCCGAAAAGGGTTCATTAATTATTATTCATTACACTTATTATTCCCTATTTACTCATTCCGAGCTGAAAATAATGCGTTTTTTTTTGTACGTGCGAAAGGAGGAGAAATGCTCTTTTGGATTGAATGACATCTCTTCCAAGCTGCACCTTTGCCTTGTCACATATTTACAAAGCATATAATGCATACATAAGGTGTTGAACAGAAACCGGAGCAAGACTCAGTCAGAACCATATTTTATGCTTCATTTTGAAACTCCATTGGATGTGGCATTAATTAGGGCCCGCCATTGCAAAAGCAGCTACGATCTCTGTTTCATTACTGCAGATTTGCTTTTACCAAAATAATATTATTTTTAAAAAAATTAGTTTCCTTAATCAAAGGATTTAAGATGCTTTATTGTTGTTTATGATTTATTTTAGACATTTTAAACATTCGAAGAGTCAAAGGGCACCTCTGCTTTTCCTGTAATATTGACGCGGTTTTTCTCTTTCTCAGTATTCTAAGGGCTCTTCTAAAGGTTATCCTAAGGACTATTCTAATGACTCTTTCAAAAGGGTTCTACTGAAAGTGCTCTATCCTTTTTTTGAAAAGAGCTTTTTAAACTTGAGCTTATTCTATATTTTTTTCTCTATACTTTCCCCTTTGAACTCAAAGGGTGCTCGTACTTACCATTTTAAAGACTCTACCCTGACCTTACCCGGATTCTTACTCAATCAAAGGGTTGTACACTATAGGCCCTGACCTCTAAAAGGCCCCTTTTTACATTCACAGGAAGAGTCTAGGGGTCATGCCCCCTACTCTAAAGGGCTCTAACCCTTTCCGATACAACATCTTTCTGAATCGCTATTGAATGGTACAAAGCAGGGATTAGAAGTAATATTTTTTACTCCCAATTTTCCTGGATATAAAAAATATCCAGGTTAAAAAATATTGCAAATTGTTAAATAAATAAAAGATGATATATGTATACATTTACATAATTATGTATGTATCTACATACATATGTATGCATGGGTGCATACCAGTTCAAGATCATCTTCGTTTCAAGGGGACAAGAGGTAGGCGCGGGTAGGGGAACTTTGACCACCCCTGCTTTACTATAGAAGTATATATCTATTCTTTTTTTTTTTTCTTGAAGATTTGTTGTGGTGTGTTCAGTTCATGTTCCTGGTGTCTAATGAAATGGAAAACAGTACAAGGGCAAGGTATGTTCGTTGTACACAGATGTATTCTATTTTTCCTGGTTCAGACCTGTACACAGGACCTGTATTGGGTGGAAAGTAATCTCTCTTTTGCATCTGTCGGGACGACGGACTCATTGTTGAGGAGAAGAAGAAGAAGTAGAAGTATAGAAGCCTATTTACCCCCCTCACATGTTACATGTTATTTCACCTTTAACGTTTTTTTTCTTCTTGAAGGATACTAACCAGGGGCATTAGACTTCCTCCTTAGCTATTAGCATGTTAGGTTCTGGAAACCATTAGTTGACTGGAGAGGCCCCATAAGTGTCTATATAAAAGGGATCTTTAGAGGAGAAGGTCCCTTAAAAGAGTCCTCCTCCCCGGAATTTCTTGACTCGTCTATATAATCTGGCTCTGGCACCTTTCGTGGTCCAGTTCAGAATCTCGAGTTAGCCAGTGAAGAGCTCATAAGAAGAGAGATTTTTTTTTTTGTTCCTATTGTTACTTCCTCTTCTTCCAACTGTGTGCTGTTCCATCAATTTGTCCTGTGAACATTTTTTTGGTCAACTTCGGAAAAAAAACAGACATTTTGAAAAATGTCCCGGTTTCTAGTATTATTCACCATTGCACTGGTCGTGAGTGTGACCTTTGCACTCCCGGCAGAGGAGAAGGAAGTGGCAAAAAAGGAAGTTGGGGATGCTGAGAATAAGTCGGAGATTGACAGGGCAGTAGTGACAGATCCGAGTAGTTGGGATACTTACTTGAGTAATGGGCAAGCCTGGAATATTGTCTCCGGCTCCGTGGCTACCATCTTCCTGGTTGGTGGAGTTGCCCTGGGATTTTATTATTTCTATTATCTCAACTACTACAAAACATACAATGAGCCCGTGGAAACCTTCTCCAACTACAACTCTGCTTATCCTCCCAGCTACTACCCCAACAATTACTACCAGGCGACTTCCAGGTATTTTTTTTTTTTCAGTGGTGCAAAACTCCATCTCTAATTACGTAGTGCTTTTGCGAGGCAACGATAACTTAAGTCTCAAAAAGGTCTAAAACAATTACTTTGTAAAACTTTCTAGCTGGCATACAATCTTTTGCTTTAACTAGGTACATATTCATTGACCTTTCCTGACCTTTCACTTGACCCAATGCATATCTGGTGAGGATTCAATGGTGTTTCTGCTGCATGAATTCGTTCAAACGTTTTTTTTTTCAAATTTTGAGGAAAAAATTTAAATATGGGGGAGATGAGGAGTATTTCTGGGGCAAGGGAGAAGAGATTGGTGGAGAGATTTTTATTGTTTTGAACTTGTATTAACTTGTATTATTTTGTTTTATTTATAGAGCTCTGTCTGGAGGAGGAAGCTCCATTAGCTTCGCCCGTGTCTTGGACATGATCGCAATGGCTCAGGAGACGTACGAGAAATTCGATTTCCAGAGTTTGGACTGTCAGAAGAAGGCTTTGTGTGAATTCCAACAGAAGAACCAGGATTTCGGAGAGACTGGCAGGAAGATCTCCAACACTTTCTCGTATGTTTCCAAACGGTTTGAATCATTTTAATATCCATTTTTTCTACCATTTATATTTGGGGCGGAGGGGGATAAAAATAAGTAATAAGAATTCCTAGTAAATTCTTTTGAAGCAAGTTCCATGAATGACAAAGTTTTATGGGATTAACTGCTCTTTGGTGAGAATGAATGTTCTGGAAAAATGATTTTGATGTCTTTGTCACAGATTCATGGACGCTCTTGATGGACTCCCAATGCCCAGCATTATCCAGACGTACTTGAAGGAGTACAAGGAAGCCATCATGCAAGGGAAGACATCGACCAAGGACTGCGCCAACATCTATCCCAAATGCGGATTCTCCATCAAAGAAGTCTTCGTAAAATATTCGAAGAAGTCTAAGAATAATTAAGCTACATTATGTGTACAACGAAGAGACTGCAAACAAAAACAAAACAAAAAAAATTCAAAATAATTTTTTTTTGTAATTATAGAGAAAAAAAAATACTATATACTATTTATGCAGACCTTTCATAATATCGGAGGTATACCTTTGTAAAACCTATGTAATGCTCGTGGATAATAATCTCATTGTACCCCACCATTTTCTGGACCACACATTGTTTAAAAAAATATATATACATACTCATACAGTAAAGAAACTGTTTTGAAAAAAAAACTTGTATTTTTAATAACCAACAATTAAGCAATACTGCCAAGTTCAAAAGTAACAAAAAAAAGGAAGAAAAACAAACTGTACTATTATGCCGTGAGAGAGTATTTGGTCGTTCCAGTTATAATTACAGTAGCTTTTTGAATAGAGTAATTATTTCCACCAATGCAACCACTACCCCCTCCTGATGTTTTTCAGTAAGAAACAAATTCAAATATTAACCGATCGAACAAAGTTATTTTTCAAACGTACGTTTTTATGTAAATTTATAGTTAAAAGTATTTAGCAACGTACAAATTTGTTTTTTTTTTCTTTTGTGGAATAATCTACTTACTATAATTTATACCATATGGATTTGCAAGGGATTTATTCTTACTTATAGTTTTGTATAGGTCTAATCGCTGGCAAAGGATGAAATTAAAGAGTATACAATTAATTTTTAAGGTTTATAATAGATTTATCCGTGTAAAACCGTATTTTTTTGGGATCAAATTGCACTGAATAAGATGGAAACACTTTGTAATAATTTATAATCCACAACGTTATATGGCGAAGGTTAAATGTAACTATTTTCACATTATAAAGCTAGGTTTTTTTTTTTGTATAAACATACAACGTCCATTTGATATTTATTTATTATTTTACATATTACATATATATATAGGTTTGCCATTTTACCATTTCTTATGTATTTTTTTTTTGTGGAAAAAGGGTAATAATGATTTGCTCACACTAGCTTTTGTACTGAAAGTGGTTATATTTCCCTTGGGAATTTATATTGTGTAACACACCGTTTTCAAAAAGTGCGTGTATAAAAATAATCCAAATCTTCCATTCAAGTATTATTCTAAAAAATATGTGCATTTTTCCATGCATAAATCTCCCCCACCCCGCGCGGGGTTCCAGGAGAAATCAATTAGAAGATTTTGTACATAGAATTACAATAATATATTTAATTGTAGAGGCTTAATATCCTACCCAATAGTTAATTTCGTTTTCATTTTTTGTGTTTGTTTGTTTTATTATGACAACAAAATTGAAGGAACAGCTCCCAGTGTTAGGTTGGTACAGTAAGCGTTCAGTCGCAACTTGCTTTGTTTTTGTAAGCTATTTAGGCATATGGATAGACAATATAAATTTTAAGGTTTATATTTATTTATTATTTATTACTTCAATTCATTTGTTCTTAGGGCTTACGGGTGTGTAATTGAGTTAGCTGTAGGGTTAAATTATTTATTCCACGAGCAAAACTATTTGTTTCATTTCTATTCTTTTTTTTTGCGGATAATAAAATTCATTACTTGTGCAACTTTTGTTTACATTGGAGAAACGGAAATTCTGTGGAAAACAATTAATATCGCATTATTGGCAATAACGTACTATTTTCCCTATACAAAACGCCTTATTTTTACTGAAATACGATTCTCGTTTCACATAAATTCGGTGGGTTTTGCATTCAAAATGGCACTTGTTCAATTATTTCAATTATTTGTCCCCTTAAAGTGTCTTTTCATCGGATGTAAAACTGCTACTAATTATTTTGAAGGCATCAAAGAAAGTTTTGTTGAGTCGATGCAATCGAGTGAAAGACTCATTAAGCTTTAAACACAATTCTAGAGAATTAAAAACGAGAAAAAGCGTAGTTCGTCATTTCGGAGTGTTACACTTTCTAAAAAAAACTTTCTGAAATTTACATGTATAATTACATAAATGTGAGAAACAAGTGCCTTTCTCCGTTAGCCTGCAGAATATCAATATGTACTCATGAAAATGCTCATCCTTTGGCAGTTTGACTCGACAATGTTGACCAAAATGGCTTAAATCAATTTCTGCGTCCAACAAACCTGTAATAACTTTTATTAGACAGAACTAAAAATGTCAAATAATTAATTACATTTAAAGCATTTCTTTGTTTATATTTATAAAGAATGTTATATTCTTGATAGTAACAAACGATTTTCAGAAATTGAGATACTAAGCGTTATCCCAGCCAGTTGGAGGTGCCATCTGTGGTCGTTTGGAGACTTTGTTCCCTCTGAAGATCACTTGTAAATAAAAACGATTTATCCCTTTGGCTTCACCCTATCTCAGTTCCAAGCTATAATTAATGCTGTCACAAATAGGCCATGTGTATGAGAGTTCTGAATGTGAAATGATGACTAAAGTCGTTATCAATTAGAAATTTTTTCCAACACGCTCTCCGCCTTTTGCAGAGAAACTGTATAAATTTGCTGGCTGCTTTAAATTTTGACGAACTAACCGCTTTCTTTCTCAACTGCGTCATGTACAGATCAATGTACATGTATGTACCGTAGGAAAGAAAAGAGTTTTTAGGTTTTGATTTTAATATTCGAAAAAAAAATACATACATACATATAAGCTAAAAAAAGGATCTTTTTGCCTACACGTACACTTTCTTACAGAGCAAAGGGCGGCATCCGGAAATAGTAACTTTGTAACCCTCAAACCTAATTCCAATTGTAAAACACTCGTAGCCCCGTAAATGTGAAAGACAAACTTGGTGGAGGTTACTACCTACTATAGACAAATGTGAGGTGCAATTATAAGTGGTTAGTCAAACAAGGTAAATTGCTTAAACATGCAATAAAAGAAATGTCAATCTGCATTCGTTGCACCAGGGAGTCAAAGGGGGGAAATCTGGCCATGTATTTAGTCATATAATTTTGTAGGACTATAGAATTCCAATATGATCCAAAAATTACCCAAAAGTAGAATTGAAACGTTAAAAAAATGACACTAGGGAAATTACAGTACCGGATGGACATTTGGTATTTCTACCCGGTCAAACATGACTTTTTTGCTTCGTCTTAATGATAACTTTACAAACTAGGCTTTGAAAGTC
This sequence comes from Disparrhopalites patrizii, assembly GCA_034698585.1. Taxonomy (NCBI): domain Eukaryota; kingdom Metazoa; phylum Arthropoda; class Collembola; order Symphypleona; family Sminthuridae; genus Disparrhopalites; species Disparrhopalites patrizii. Next base: position 110,508 of record JAQGBT010000045.1, read on the forward strand.
ATTTTGGTCTTGGTTTTGTTTTTACATATTTACCCACGTTTTATATATAGATTCAGGTACCCCCAGCCAAACCACATGGAAGTTCCTCTCGGACATTTTAAGACATGAGTGTTAAGAAAAAATTAGAAAACTGAATAAATGAATTTTAGCCTTACATAATTTATTTCAATCCTATGCTTGTAGTATAAAAGCCGGGGAACTTGAACTCAATCATTGCATTTTGGTTTGAAAATTCGACCAGAAGGGTTGAAGAGGATTTTTTTTTTTGAAGGAGGTATTTGGCCATCTTCACAGTGTTCTATTTATGTTCCGTGTGTGTGTGTGATTTGCATTTGAAAAAAAAAAACAGAAGAATTTGAGTTCATAAATAATTCAAGGTGGTGTTAAAAAAATATAAAAGAATTTGTGAACCCTGTTTTTTTTTATAAATTCAAATGGCCTCCTACCAACGAGACGGGGAGAACCGTTACGATGGACATAGTTGTGAGGATGTCATGAGGGAAAAATCCTCTAAACGGACCAGGTCACCCTTTGCCCTCAATCTCTTCCTCGTCAATGTCCTGGTCTTCCTCTGTGTCCTTCATTTTGAGCAAGGGAGGGTGGAGGCCCTGGCCGTGGATAGCAGTAAAGTGACCTCCAAGTCCGCCTCGGTCAATGCCCTGGCCAATACGCCAAATCAACAAGGAACCCTCTTTGGGACGGACCCCGCCGGAAATCCCATCGCCCTCGGGAATTGGTTAGACTATGCCAGTTTTCTATTAGCAACGACAATGTCGGGGCAAATGTGGCTAATTCTAATGGCTATGATACCAGTCTATTATACTCTCTTTGCTGTTACTGACCCTGATGAGCTTCTGCGGTATGCCCTTTAACTGTAACTGTAAATCATAAAAATTTTAATCAATTTGTACAGTTAACTATACCTTTAACCTCTCCCATCACGTTTAGACTTGATTTTCCACCCAAAAATAAAAACATTATTAACTCCCATCCTACAAATATTCCTCCGAAATTAGTATCAGCAAGGGCATACGCTGTGTATTTTCATTTGGATAATTATTTTTTTTTAAATTAATAGACAACATATCATAAATTACTTTAGAAACTTAACTGAAAAAATGCAGTAAATATTTTAGAAAATTAACTGAAAAAATGCAGTAAATTATTTTAGAAAGTTAACTGGAAAAATGCAGTACACATTTTAGAAAATTAACTGGAAAAATGTATTAATATTTTAGAAAATTAATTGGAAAAAATACAGTAAATACTTTAGAAAATTAATTGGAAAAATACAGTAAATACTTTAGAAAATTAATTTACAAAATACGTAGTAAATATTTGAAACAAGTAATTGAGAAAATGCAGTAAATTATGGTAAAAAAATTAAATAACGAAATACAGTAAATAATTTTTAATGAACTAATTGACAAAATCTGGTAAATTATGTGTAAATCGCACATTACAATTAAAATATTGACCCTATAGTCAAGGAACAAGTCGTTCGCCACAAGTTACTAATTGGGGAAATTCCTTCAAAATTGGCCCTAATTTATTCCGTTTTTTTTTAAACTGGTGAAAGTTTCATATAAAAATATTTATATTGAAAACCATTATTCATGAATGAGTGTCATAATATCGCAGGAGATCTTCGGGTAGAAGTGACAAGAATGTGACTCAAGGGTCCAGCAATTCCTGGAACATCCAAAGGATTGTCAAAATGATCACTCTCGCCATCGAGACTTACCAGCAGTTGGATATGCGTGAGATTGACTGTCAGAAGAAGCTCTTGTGTGAGTTGCAACAAGGGAAAGACATTGCTGCAGCCACGGCAAGGACCTTGTCCAACCTCTTTTTGTGAGTCTTGGCCCATAAAAAAAAATTAAATATGAGGGGGAAAACATCCAAAAAATGTGTTGTCAGTTGTCACATGAATTAATTATCATTTTACCATACTTTGACACTTACAAAGACATTTCCTTTCTCCTCTTATTAATCGCTATCTCCTTTCTCCTATCATTCATTATTATTTTCTTTCCCATACAATTCATTATAAATTTGTTTTTCGTGCAATGAATTTTTATTTTCCGTACTTTTATTTTATTTTCTCCTGTCATTCATGATTATGTCCATTACCTTGCAAATTAATTTGAACAAAAATCACCCCCAAAAAAATTCAAATTGCATCCATATGATTTTCGACAGGTACTTTGATGTCTACAAGCGTAATCCTCTCATGGAGGAGTACAGGGAGGCGATCGTGAACGGACAGCGTCGTATCAGTAGTCGATCCACAGCGGATGCTTGTTCCTCTTTCTACACCAAGTGCAAATTTTCCATCACAGAATTCAATGAAAAATATCGACGTCTTCTTAATTCTCCTTAAAAAGAAAAGTTGGAAGAGGACAGAGGAAAAAATTTGCAATTATTATTTTTTTTGTTTTGTTCCTGTCCCTTTTTCCCCTCGCATTCCTAAAACTCACATCCTTTCGCTTCTCCCACAGATTAATTGTACCTGTCACCCCCCGACTTTACAGATGTAGTTGGTCATCACAACGTATAACCTACCTGTTCAAACCCCGGACAGTGTCTAATAGTGTTGCATATTTATTATTGTTGTTTTTGTTGTTATATGCTCATTTGTTATTATTGCTTATACATTTTTTTTTTGTACGAAAAAAACCAAGTATTATAATTGTTTTCTCGTTACTGTTACCGACTGCTGCTTATTAGTACTAATGGGCACCTCATTATGACGTGTTATTTTGTTGTATTTGTTTTTTTATTGCAAATAAAAAAAAATATCTTTTTATTGGGTTTTTTTTTATTTTGACCAACATTATTCCTCTCCAAGAAGTCTCGCCTTGTCATCTCGTGTTGTCGGCAAGATGTCGATGAGAGTGGTAATAATCGCCTTTTTTATTCATATGTATATATGTATATTACTATGGATTAAGTACAAGTCTACAATAGTCGTAGTGAATGGAAACGTGAAAAGGAGACCTTGATAGACAAACTCGATAAAGTGCAGGTGTGCTTTTTGCAACAATTGTTTTTTTTAATAATATTTTGCACTGTGGAAAGAGGTGTGAATGCATGCCCACCTACTGATTAAACGATTTAACTCGGAGTCAAAGGCTGTGGTCAAAAAACGAGATTTAGCCATGCATATATGTATGTAGTTTAATGTGAACAAGTTACGCCCCAAAACCAATCCTACATTATTCTGCCACCAATTTCGGCCTTAATTATAAGGTTTTATAAACGACAAGGGATAAAGGCACCATGTCATCATCATAAAGGACAAGTGGTTCCATAAAGGGAAAGCTTAAGAGAGGAACTTCTCCTGTTTTATTACTATGGTATTACAGGGGGCCATAAATGCTCATTATAACGCTCCCAACTAATTGGAGGAAATCATTTCAGATTGAAAAGAAAAACAAAGCAGGGGGAATCATAGGCCCCATTAAGTAAAAGTAATGTTCTCGACCATTGGGGAATGTTTGGACAAATGAAATAAACGCACTTTCACTGCCTTTCCCACGGAAAACAAATATGATATCAATAAATACATAAATACAGGCAGAGAAATATAGAAAGCTCTGAAATAATCCCATTTGTAAAAGATTTCTATTAGCAATCGAACAAATTCTGCAGCAATTGAATATATCCTTTATATCTAAATGGGCCGATTAAGTAATGAATTAATGT
>JAQGBT010000046.1:0-113429 GCA_034698585.1 Disparrhopalites patrizii
AAGATAAAGAGAGAAAGTGAGGAAGACAGAAAGAGAGAATCAGCGCAAGAAAGACAGAGAAAGAAGAAGAGAGAAAGTGAGGAAGACAGAAAGATAGAATCAGCGCAAGAAAGACAGAGAAAGAAGAAGAGAGAAAGCGAGGAAGACAGAAAGAGAGAATCAGCGCAAGAAATACAGAGAAAGAAGAAGAGAGAAAGCGAGGAAGACAGAAAGAGAGAATAAGATAAAGAAAGACAGAGAAAGAGAGAAAAGAGAAAGGAAGAGAGAAAGAGAAAGAGAGAAGAGAGAAAAAGAGAAACAGAGAAGAGAGAAAAAGAGAAAGAGAGAAGAGAGAAAAAAAAGAGAGAAAAGAGAAAGAGAGAGAACGACAGAAAAGAGAAAGACAAAAAAGAGAGAGAAAGGGAGAGAAAGAGAGAGAGAAAGTGAGATAGAACAGTAATAAGACATGGTGTAAGTGCCTTGTCAGTGTGCATTAGGCTACAGTACACCGGAGAAAGCAAAGGCTCATTCTTCCTTTTCATCGTTCCTCGCTCAGAGTTTTCAATGGATGGAAAATGTAACTTGTGGCGATTTTCCCTGTGAATAAAAAACATTTGGGCTTCCCCTATTCCTCCTTTCCCATTTACCGCCTCTCTAATTGATTCCAATGTAGATCTATGCGGAAAAAGACGAATGACGATTACATTTTTTGTGAACCTGGTATATGGTGTCATTATCTTCATTCCGATATCTATACATATATCTATATGTTCATATACACAGACAATGAAGGAATTTTCCTATGGCTTAGCACTACCCAGCAGTTCCCATACAACCCATTTCCTCGAGTCTTACAGTGCCCCAAAAACATGGTCAAAGACTCCTCCACTTGCTTTTTTCACAAGGAAAAAAGGCCTACTGGAGATGTGCAACTTGCCGTGGCTGGTAATAATTTAGGCAAGACGTAGTGCGTGGTGAAAATGGGAAAGTTCTTAGAAGGGAAAAAAGTCTTTGATTGAACTATCTCATACTTTTTTTTCTTTTTTTCTTCTTCCCATGTTTTTTCCTCTTTTCAGAGGCCACACCTGCTCTTACGAAGTTGGAGAATGGGTTCATTTGTTATTTTATGCATATGACATACGAGAAAAAATACGTATATCTATGGTCTTACCCACTTATTCTTTCCCTATACTCACCTACATATAGTCGTTTCTCGTTTCGTGCCACGCATAACTTTCGTGTTTTTAAAGGAACATCTTCCGATGTTTTTGCTCTGCCAATTTGCCTATTTTTCCCATGCAAATTCCCCTATTTTTTCCCGTGCAAATCTTCATATGTTTTTCCATGCAGTATACAAGTGAGGTGGCGAGGGCAGGAAGAAAAATATGATGAAAATTTGAGAAGTAGATGTAGTATTAAAAGTTAACGAGATTATTCTTCTTGTGAAATTCTTCCTCACGCCGCTTTTTCATCTTTTCAGAAAGAGAAAAGAGAGCGAAAAAAAAAACGAGCTCAGCATGAGAATACACAATAATTTATGCGGGTGAATCCGACGGCGTTTTTATTCTTGCCTTTTATTTCGATGTTACAACTCCAGATTTACGCTCTCTCTCCCTTTCATCTCTAAGCAAGTGTCTGAGAAATGGTGGGGTTTTAATTAATAATTAGAGAGAGAGAGAGAAATGGCATCCTCCCTTCACAGCATGGTTGGAGAAAGGAGTTAAAGAGGGTCGTGATTATCCCCCAGGTTTTTATTGATGTAATTCATTTCAAGGGGAAAATCTCTGCTCTACTTTTCCTTTCTAATAACAGTCCAGATGCATACGTATACATGTGTAAGGCTGGGAAAAAATGCGTACATTTAGTACAGATCGTGCCCACGGTTAAAGAGGGGAATCCCTAATAAATTGTCTCAAGCTGGATAAAGAAGGAAATTGCTCGTGAGATACAAAATCAATACTCGTAATAATAACGATACTTGTGGGAGGAATTTTTTTTCTCAGCCAAGATTTTCGCTCTTGGAAAAAAAAAATTTCTCCTAGTTTTTTTTTTTTTTTACACTTTCTTCTTTTATTAAGGAAACCCCAGGAAAAAGTTTGTAACTTCCTGCGAACGTGTGTGTATAGGTAATAATAAATAATTGAAGAAGGTAAATCAATAAAATTTCTATATTTCACGACTATCAAAGATATATCTTTTGTTTCTCTCTGCCTCTCTCTTTCTTTATCTCACACAATTCCCACCTCGAAATTTTATTGCTCCATTCCACTCCATGAGATCTGGGCGTCACCACGGAGGAAAGAAGGAAGATAAGTTTTTTTTCCTTCCTTCCATCTTCCACACCACAATCTTCTCGGGAGGATCGTGACTTCTATGAAAAGAAAAAAGTTTCCCCTCAATCTTCTTACTTATCTTCCTCCAGAAGAAAATACCTCCCCAAGAGATCTTTCGGGGGGGAAAGTGGGGATCTTCTGGGTAAAAGGGAGCGTTTAGAGAGGTGCAAATCTTTTACGTAAGAGACGAGGGCACTCAAGTTGAAAAAATGTTATTCCCCCTCCCCCAAATAAAACTAAGGAGTATGATGGAATATGTTATTTATTTATATTTTATTACTATATTATTAGTTTGTATTAAGAGGGAAAGCTCTCACCAAAATGAGTATGTACGTCCATGGACCGGGATATAAATAAGAATTACCCGGTTCCACCCAGGAGGGAGAATTTTATGTCAGAATAAGATGAGGGGGGAAAGATGGAGAAGAGAAGGAGGAGACGGGGAAAGAGGAGGGAAAAAAACTAAATAAATAAATTCAGGGCAGTTTATTATCAGCGGGTGGTTCGTCCATGGATGGAGCTGGAGCAAGGAGGAGGATTCATCAATGGCCTACATGCTACATGGGGGAAACCAAACGGAGTTTAATACAAGGACCATCAACACATATTGATCATAATACAGAAATAACCGTGTATGTACGTATACATTGCATATGTATACACATACAATCATGTACTTCTATGTGTGACAAATGTACATATATTTGCACATATGTATATCCATATATACGCACATATTATTATTTAGCCTGGAAACGATACAGGGCATTTCTCGGAAGGGAAAATCATCTCGCGAGGTTTTCTCGTCCATAAGTACGTTTTCCCCCTCTCTTCATCTTTCTCTCTGTTCCTGTCTCTGTCTCTGTTTTCCTCTCTTTTTCTCCTATCTTTCGCTCTTCCTCTCTTCGTATTTTCCCCTCATGTTTATCCCTTTCTTTCTCTCTTCCTCTCTATGTCTTTTTCTCTCATGTTCATCTCTTTCCAGCGCGCTTCTCTCTCTCTTTCCTTCGCATTTCTTTCTTTCTCACTATTTCTCTCTCTCGCATGTTTATCTGTTTCTTCCTCTCTTTCTCTCATGTTTATCTCTTTCTCCCTCGCTTTCTTTCGCATTTCCCTCTTTCTCTCTCTATTTGCCTCTTCCGCTCTGTATTTCTCTATATTTCGCTTGTTTTTCTCTATATTTCGCTTGTTTTTCTCTATATTTCGCTTGTTTTTCTCTATATTTCGCTTGTTTTTCTCTATACATATTTCACTTGTATTTCTCTATATTGATTTTGTGTTTCTCAATATTTATCTTGTTATTTTTCTATATTGCTCTTTGTGTGTCTCCATTTTTCTTTTATTATTTCTCTATGTTTCTCTATATTTCTCTCTTGTATTTCTCCCTTTATATTTTTCTCCCATGTTTTTGTCTCTTTCTTTCACTATTTTTCCCTCTACAGCTCTCTCTCGCCTTTCTGTCTCTCCGTCTTTCTTTTTTCTCTCTCTTGTTCTCTCTATATTTTTGTCTCATCTTTCCGTTTCTCTCTCTTCTCTCCGTGTCTCCCTCTCTCTGGTGATACTTTCCCCTTCCAATACATTCGGCCCCGCATCCTCCCGTCGGAGTTTGGTCGTAGATCCCACTTATGTACATGAAAGTAAACCAGCGATTGGAGTCACAGAAATGGTCTCATGCGGAAATTATAGGGGTTTTAGATGGGGAACGAGGATGATGATGACACACGATACAGGCCAAGAGGAGAGAGAGGAAACCCCCACTCCCTCAAGACTCCTTCAAGACAGAATCCGCAATTGTTTATGGGAATGGAAGTGGGAAATAATAAAGACATCAAATCCTGTATCCTCCACAACAATCCACCATTTGCCACATCTTTTCCCTTACAAGGTGAAGACGTCCCATAAAAATAAGGGGCGATAATTGCTCCCCACCTTTGTAGTCATTTGACCATTTGAACGAAATTGAGAAAAAACGTGATGTGGACATTTCTTGATTTGTTGCTTCCCCCAAATCCTTAGATTTACAGATTTATACATAGTATATGAAATATTCTGGTCCTGTATTTATAATATATATATTTATTTAAATATTCCCTCTCTCTCTTTAGAAACGGCGTATCATGTTACCCCCAAGAATTGGGATACTACAAGTTGATTTTACTTGAACATGACAAAGGTCCTCTTGCACGTCCTTCAAAACTCCCCTTCCTCCATTCTGACCTTGACATATTCGTGTAAGAGAAGATATTATACTTTTTTTTCTATCCGTGGGGAATATAAAAAAAAACTTGCTGACGAAAAAGTCAATAATCTATCCGGTATTTATAGACGCATGTGGTCTTTCCCATTTTCTTTCCACCCACTTCACATGCACTTAGCCCTTTTTTGTGCGTGGAGGGCGAAAAAAAATGCACTCAACGACTCATGTTTTGACCTAGAGAAATCGCCTAGTAAATCTGGGAGACAAAACAACATGGAAAGCTAGGGAAGAAATGAACCGTAAAGTGAGTGAGAGAGAGATAGAAATAAAGAGAGAGAGAGAGAGAAAGAGAAAGCGCTTGTTTGTGGGATGAATAAAACTCGGCCCAAGGAAGGAGATTACAATGTTTCCTAGTAACCACATGGGAATATTTTGGGTGTTGGAATACCCACCATTTCAGCCTTTCTCTAAAGGTTAAGGTAGGTCGGAGTTTATGCGTGTGGCGTCAAACCAGCGGAAAAGCGGGGGAAAATGAGCCCTTTGTCTCTGTCATGTTGGTGTTATTATAGGGAATAACGGGAATAGGCCCCATATATGCCATTGGGGTTTGTGGTAATAACAATGGCTCCAAGGTATAGATATATTTTTTTTACCCAGAGTCAAAGCAAGGCTTTTGTATAGCGACAAAGGGGAAAGTGCGGCTATAGTATTCCGTTGGCCCTGAAGGAGTTTCTTGGTATATATAAACGGATGGGAATAGCCTTACCTTTATGATTGCTCTGGATTTCTACAGGGGGAAAACTATGCATGGACGCCGTAGATATGTAGGTTGTGGAGAAAGTTGGAGAAAGTCTCTATTATTGATACAAGTCTTATTATAGTCTTTCTCTCGTTCTGCTACCTCTCTTTCCCTTGCTCTTTGGAGATCTCTTTCGGGGATATGAGCTCAACTCCACAGCTGCCTCACACTGATAATCAATCCTAATCATAGTCATAAAATGTAATTAGCTTCTATTACGCTTTGACTAAAATCTACCCTCCTCCGTAGCAAAACGGCCCCTTCTAACTTACTGCCTTACCCCAATGACCTTCTTTCATTATTTACTCTCTCAGCACGGAATGGAGTGGGGGGTTGAATTAGGTCCCAGTTGGAAGGAGGCTCTTACAAGAGAGATTGTCACCATTGGGCAATATTTTTATTATCTCTCCGGCGTTTTTTGAAACTCTTTTTTTTGTCGTTTTTTGCACTATTGCTTTCTTTCTATTTCATGCACTTTCCCTCTTTCTCTTTACACTAGATTTCTTCGTTTATTTTCTCTCCTCGGCTGAGTTTCTGTGTTTTTTTCTTAGCCTTTTCCTCATTCCACCTTTTCTCGATCTTTCCGTTATGTCACTTTTTATTGATAATATCTTCTTTCTCCAACTTTCTCTGTTTTTGTTGTATTTATTGTTTTATCTCTCATTTTTAATTTTTTTTAACTTTCTTTTGCCCTGTAGCTTGCATATATTTCTCTGTTGTTTTATTTGACATTTCTTACCATTTGTCTTACTTTCCGTTCCATTTTTTCCTTGAAATTTCATTTTCCTTGCTTGTTGTTTAGTTTGTACTTGTTTTTCGCTATATTGCCCTTACGTTTTTCCATTTTTCTTGCTTTGAGCTTGATTTGTCTGGCTTTTGACTTGATTTTTTTTTACTTTTCTTTCTATTTGTTTTACTTATAGTCCCATTTTTCTTGCTTTTCGCTTGATTTGTTTAAATTCGTTCCTTTTATCTTACTTATAATTCTAATTTTCTTGCTTTTGCTCGATTTCTGCGACGTTTCTTGGTATGGGCCTCACTTTACCTTCTATTTTTGCTTTCTTTCCACTTTCCGCACTTTTCTCAGACTTTTTCTGGCTTGCAACTTGTACTAATTTTCGTCTTTCTTTCTTATGCTTTGCCTTTCGCTATTTCATTTCGTTTCTCCCTTTTTCACGTTCTTTCCTCTGGCCATTTGTCTCTCCATTTTACCGCTTCATTTCGCTCGTTCTTCCATCTTCGCTTTGTGTCTCGGACTCAATTCTTCCATTTTTCCTGCATTATTTCCTTTTTCATTCTCTGTTCCAACCTCCCATTTCCATTTGTTATTTCTTTGTATATGTCGTGACTTTCCCCTCTGACTTTAATTATATCTGGTTTTCCTCGTTTGTTTACCTTTTGTCTCCAGTCGAAAATTTTGGGTTGCGTTGTGTTTTATATTTCCCCCCTTTTTTCCCTTTGTTTACTTAGTCTCTGATCCGTTAACTTTCTCTCGTTTAGACTCGCTCTTTCTTCTGGCTCCAGATTCTGCGATATTTGTCCCTCTTGATCCACATAGCTGATTTTGACTCTCAGTCTCTCACTTTCTATGTCGTGTCTCTCCTTTTTTTTGCTCTCTCTCTCTCAAGATCCTAGCCTGTGTATTCCCCTTTGCTTTCTCCCTGGTGAACTTTCCCATTCACACCCGCACTTAATTCCTCTCAATACGCCTTGTCGTCTACGTGCGGTGGGCTTGAGTTCCCAATGTAATTTCACCGCCTGTCTGTTCCACGATTGCATCACATCCCGGCCGTCTTAGTTATTCTCTTTTTTTCCCCTTTTCATCCTCTTTACAAATAAGAAAAACTCTTTTCTTCATGTGCACTTGATAGATAGAAAGAAAGTACCTCCTTTCCTGCATTTCTATTCCTTCCTTCCTCCTTTGCCATTTACTTTGCTGTCCCACTTCACTTTCGCCAAATCCTGTGTAGATATAATGGAATCCTTTTTGAAGAGGATTTTCCTTCCCATTCATTTCAAATACAATTGCTGTTGTTGTATTAGTTGTTTACATTCCTCTGCCTACAGTCCTTGCCATTGCCAGACTCCCAAACTTTCTCAGGAGTTTTCCCATTGTTGGGAAATGTCAAAATGTGAGCATTTGTGGAGCAAGTGCAGATATAAGGGATTGAAGAAGAAGAAAAACATCAGGGGAAGTGAAAGTGCCAATGCAAGACTGACAAATACTCTGGGAGAAGCTGAAAGGAAATAAAGATTTTGACTATTCACAAGCGGCCATAAAACTTTTGACATATGTACGTCCCCATACGTAACTTTTTAATCCCAAGTAGTTAAAGGGAAAATCTGTGATCACAAATTGCTCAACTTTTCCCTTCTATCGTCCAGGTGATAATCCTCTAGCATTTACAATTACGGGGATCTTTAAAAACAAAAACTTTCCCCCGTATTTTGGACTATTCGTCTCCGATCCTCACGCCCACAAAGGATTTGTGGGAAGAGTGGCTTCACCAACAAGAGTGGAGCGATGCAAGAGGCAGATTAGATCCCAGATCCCTGGAATCTAATGAGCCCTTCTTCTTCCACGGGATTTCTCTCCTTGTTAGCAATCATAAACCCGATGGAGCGTGATACAACATGGAGTGAAGATAGAACGAGGAGCAAGAACAGACCGAGGCACCACCAAATCCATAGAACTAGTGAGTAAAGGTAGGACCGAGAGAATAAAACAGAAAGGAAGACAGAGTCTAATGAAAGACAGAACACGGAGAGAAGCAAAAATTGGAAAAAACGAGAGAATAAAACGTAGTGAGCGACAAAGCCGAAGAGAAGGAAAGTGAAGAACCGTAGACAGAACGAGAGAAAAAGGAAGACAAAACGAAAGATGGAAGAAGGAAAGTTACAAGTTACAAAATGAGAGCAATACACGGAGAAAATGGAAAAAGACAGCCAGAAAATGAAAGATGAGGAAAGGGAGAAAAGGACAAAAAAGGAAAGCCAGAAAGAGAATCACTGGTAAAGAGGAAGATTTGTAGATGGAATGGAAGAAAAAGGGAGAAAGTAAAGTGACCGAGGCAAAATGGTAGAAAAGGGAAATGAAGGCGAGTTGTTAGGAAAGTAAACGGAAAAGTGAAAGCTGAAAAGAAATGGAAATGATTCAAAGAAAGTAGAAAGTGAGTTATAGGCAGAAGGAAGCAGAAAGAAGAAGAGACAGAGAAGGAGAAGGAGAAAGAGGGAGAAAGAAAAGCGAGAAAAAGTCGAAGATACAGGGAGAGAGAGCAAAAAGAGGAAGGAAAGAAGAGAGACGAAAGAGAAAGAGGGAGATAGAAGAGAGAGAAAAAGGCGGAGATAACGAGAGAGAGAAAGAGGGAGATACGAGCAGAGAAATAGAAAGAGGAAGGTAAGGAGGGATTCGAGAAAGAAAGAAAGAGGGAGATTAGGAGGGATTCGAGAGATAGAGAGGAAGAGAGAGATAAGAAGAGATTCATTAAAAGGAAAGTAAGGGAAAGAGAGAGAGAGGGGGGGAAAAGAAAGGAGAGAGAAATGGAGAAAGTTAGGTAAAGGAAAGGAGAGAGAAATGGAGAAAGTTAGGTAAAGGAAAGGAGAGAGAAATGGAGAAAGTCAGGTAAAGGAAAGGAGAGAGAAATGGAGAAAGTTAGGTAAAGGAAAGGAGAGAGAAATGGAGAAAGTTAGGTAAGAGAACGAGAGAGTAGCAAAGAATAAGGGAGAGATAGAGCAGGAGAAAAACTAAGAAGAGGTGATAAAATAAATACATTGATGGAATGAAGAGGAAAAGAGAAAAAGTGAAAGTTGAGTAAACGCGAGAGCGAAGGACACCAAAGATCCCACCGTATGTTTACACTAATGAACTCAGCAAATCGATGCGGATGCCTGAAAATTACCGTGGACTAGCTCAAAAAGTCCGGGAAATACTCCAAATCCCCAGAAATCCACTCTCGTTCCCCCCCAAAAAAGAGAATCAATTTTTTTTGGTACAATCGGATTCAAGGATTGTCACACGTAAAATTAATCAACGGAGACACCAATCCCGGATTTTGGTGTTGAATGAAAGAGAAAATATACGGTTGAAAATGGGAAGAAGAATGACTTGTTGGTAAACTTTCCCTCTCAGCTTTAATGGAAGAATGGGAGATAAAATATGTGTGGCTTTGGTTAGGAATCCACCCATTAGAGTCACTTTCCCCTTGGATATCAAGTGAAATCCATAAAAGTCACGGATGAGAGGATTTTGTTTTAATACTAGAACGTATGGTTGAGGAAGGCAGAAGGATGTATAAGTATAATTTTTTTTTCTTTATAAGATAAAAAAAGAGACATGAACCATTACCTGGTGCTCCAGCAATCGTGTCCAAAGACTCAACTTGTGTCTTAGTCCCACAGCACACGGAGAAAGGTTGCGGTGCGGTTGTCTCACTCCTTTGTCTTTGATTATCCTTCGACTTTTCCCGATGCTTCCCCAGACGAGACTGCGAGAGAAGAGAGAGAAAAAACCTCATGTCAAGAGTTGAAAAGAGAAGGTTTATATGTATAACTTGGAACATTTCTTTCACTCTCGCACTTTCTCTTTTTTTCCCTCCCAAACTTCTTCTTCTCCTACCTCCCACCACTACTACCAATGCTCACACAGAGCTAGTAACATTGCCGCACTACTTTTTTTTATTCATATGTATAAAAAAACCGTAGTAGCCCCAATAGTACTACGGCTAGCAGCACAGGGAAAGTAGCTGTGTGTCAGAAGTACGAGAGAAAGAGAGAGAAAAATTAGAGAGAGGAAAGTGTACGTAAGAAAAAAGGGAAGGAAAGAGAGCATGGAAGGCTTGAAAGGGCTAACTACACACCAACTATTTTACTTGGTGAAAGCCATTTCCCTCCCAGCTTTTTTTCTACTTTTTTTTGGTGCGAAAATCCTTATTTTTTGTACTTTCTCCTCTTCCCCCAGCACAATGGTATCATTACCGGCGATGTAAGTGTGTCTTTAAAGAGGATTGGAGAGGAGATGGATATAAAATGGGGCCCTTTCGTCTTTTACTAAAAGAGTCTCACACTTTTTTCGCCACATTATCAAGTCATATGGAGAATAGGGAGAGAGTGTAATAATGCGACGTAACAATCAAGCATTATTTATTTTTAGCATAAGCCATGCAAAAGACCTGGGCGAGGGAGAATGTCTCCAAATTCCCACACTTGTTATGCTTTATGATTTCTCCCGTTTTTTTCACTTTCTCTGGTCTTTTTACTTTCTCCGTTCTTTTTGCTTTCTCTGGTCGTTTTACTTTCTCCGGTCTTTTTACTTTTTCCGTTTCTTTTGCTTTCTCTGGTTGTTTTACTTTCTTCTTTCTTTTTGCTTTCTCCGGTCTTTTTACTTTTTCCGTTCCTTTTACTTTCTTCGGTTTTTTTTATTTTTTTCCGCTCGTTTTGCTTTCTATGGTCGTTTTCTTCGTTCCTTTTACTTTTTCCGTTCTTTTTGCTTTCTCCGGTCGTTTTACTTTCTCCATTCTTTTTGCTTTCTCCATATTTTAGCTTTCTGTTCTTTTCGCTTTCTATATTTTTCGCTGTCCTTGTTCCTTCTCTTCCTCCGCTTTCCCACTTTCCCCATACTTTTCCATTTCTCTTTTTGTCGCTATCGCCCACATACTTATTCTTTCTGTGATATCTTTACTATCTCCATTCCTTCCACATTCTCCATCAATTTGCTGTCTTTATTCTTCTTTGGTCTCCTTCCCTAGGGTGCTTCCTCAATAGGAGGGGAAGAAATGGAGAATAATTCCAGTTTCATCTGCTCCCACTCACTCAAATCCCCCTTAACATGTGTTACATTAATAGCCCATTTATATTCACATGGAAAAGGTACATATGTCGTCGGACTAGGAACGAAGTTCCTGTGAAAGCTACACGGATATAGGCCTAGGAAAATGCAAAAAAGGAGAGAGCGCCGAAAGAATCCCATGGCGGAAAGTGCACTTTTGTGGAAGAAAGCAAACGGAGAAAGTAAAGATAAAAATGGATTCTGGTGGGACGGAGAAGACAGGAAGAGAGAGCGGCGTGGGAAAGAGCGGATAATAAAAAGATTCGAATGAAATGGTAAATGTACGGATTTTAATCATTTTTGCAAATTATTTCCAGATTAACGGGAATTATTATGTGTTCGGTAAAGTCGTAAATAGGATTTAAGAGGAAATTCAAGCAAAATTGGCCATATCCTGCTTAGCTGTGAAAATTGTTTTACGAAGAAGAAACTTTTTTTCTTAAAGATTCTCCAGGATTTTCAAGCTCTTTGAGAAACTTTTTCAGGAGCTTCCAGGAGAAAAATGGGAGGGTTTCTTCTCTCCCAGACTTTGGGTTTAATGAGGAGGAGAAAAGACTTCCTATTATCCTCCTCGTATTAATCCTCTTTCAATCCTTCTGTTCCCTTGAAGCCTTAAATTTGCCAAGTCCCAACTGGGTAAAGGGATTAATGTGGTACCACATTTTGTGGTCTGAGCATTGGTAAGTTCCAAATGAAATTATGAGAACATTTTTTTGTGTTCTCAGCATAAAAAAAATCAATTGGAGGTTTTTTTCATTATAGTTATAAAAGTCCGGTGAATGTGTACGAAATCACTTCCTATCGTTTAGTATTGTATAGAAATGGTGGAGGGAATGACAAAGAATGATGAGATAGGACAAAGATAGGAATTCATTGTTAGTACAACATACAATTCTAGGGAAGGACAACCTTGTGTTTGTTTTCCTTGTGGGGGAAAAGGATTGACAAAAATACAGGGAAATCCATGCATATGTACCTACATATAACTCTTATGCCTCTGCGGATATGCACGGAGAATGAATGCCTGGCTGCGGAACGCTTTTGGGAGGAGGAAGAACAAGAGAAGTTTACGAGTCAGGGTCACTTTTTGTTATTTAATACATGGAGGAGGATCCTCTATGCATTTTTAGGTACATATAGTACATATGTACATTAGTTATATTGTCATCACGTCATAAATATTTTTTAGAGGAGACTCCCCCGTCAGAATCCTGGGACTTGACAAGCACAACCAAGGATAAAATACCAGGGCTTCAAGGGGGAGCAAAAAGGGACATCTCCGTCTTGGAATTCTCTTTTTTGTCCATATAAAGTAATACATTTGTACAAAATGGATTATAAATTGAATCTACTGAAAATCAGCTTTATACACAAACAACCGTAGTTTTCATTTCCGTTGTGAGACGAGACATTTTTGATTTTCTTTTTTTAATAAAAAAAATGAGGATGACGACCGTAGCATTTAGGAGAGAAAAAAACAATATGGAGAAAGTTTGCCGGATGTAATTCAGTCGGATTTTCTTGGAGGAACTCACATCTGTCCGTTTGTCTTTGTATGCACATGAAAAGCGATGACGCAGTTTGATCATCTGACCTTTTTACCGGTGAATTCAGTTGAAAAGCATCTTTGATTTCGGAAGTTAATAAAAGAGCAGTTTTGAATAGTTTAGAACAGTTTTCAATTTAAGCCAGGACAACAGATGGCAAATTATGGGGAGTAATTCTATTTTCTGACAATTCCCCCCATTTTCCTCACACAATTTTATTCCAATTACCGGAGGCAGACGGTGATTGGGGAGAGGAGAAAGTACGACAAAAAATTGCATACCTATATGTATGTAATTTTTTGTCTATTTAAACAACGGAGAAAGACCAATTCCAGATTCTTTACGTGGAAGAGGTAATAATCGGATTTTATCCTGACAAATTATTTCATTTCATTAGCTTTGTATGAAATGAGATGGAAATTCAGGAAATTAGGAGGCTTTTTCAAACATTCGGTGAGATAGTGGGAGTTTCAGAAAGTGTTACACGCCCTCTGAAAATGCCGTCGACGCTACTCAGCAAAAGCTTAATTTGTGAAAGCTAAATTAACTAAAGCAAGCTCTTTGTCTGGCCTGAAAATGTTCATCTGGTTCGGCTAATATGATTAATATTATTTTAATATATGGTTAGTTAATTATTAAAATGACTACTCATAAATGCAAAGCATAATAAAATAAATTGTAATACATTACAGTTCTACAATAATAATTAATTTAATAATAATCGAAAAATAAATGAACTGTAATGTATAATAATGACTGCAAATTTAATAATGATAGAAAAATAAATAAATTGTAATGCATAAGAATTATTAGCGCAAATTTAACAAAAGAAAATTAAATTAATGAATAATAATTAATTCTAATCTAATAATAAAACAAAATAAATAAATTGTAATGAATAATAAACACTTCGAATTTAATAATGATAGCAAAATAAATAAACTGTAATGAATAATAATGACTTTGAATTTAATAATGATAGAAAAATAAATAAATTGTAATGATTAATAATTATTAGTGCTGATTTAACAGAAGAAAATTTAATTTTAATGAATAATAATTAATTCTAATCCAATAATAATAGAAAAATAAATAAATGGCAATGAGAGCTAATCATTTCTAATTTCATAATATTAGAAAAACAAATGACGCGTAATCAATATTGATTATTTCGAATTTAGTAATCATATAAAAGTCCCAGTATTTTAGTAAAATACAAAGTCACGAATTGCATAAATAATTATTTGAATTTCTAATAAAACGTGGTCCCATGAAAGCATTGCCAACATTATAAAGTTTGAGCGGGGCAAAAATAAAGTGCGTCGGATCTGGCAAAACTTGTTTTCACAATGACGTATACGCCCTCGGCCTTTTGACTTTGAAAGAATGGCGTAACAAAGCATAAAACAAATTAATTGTGTGTATAGTCTCCTTCCTCGGAAAAAAAATTTACTTTCCCTGATTCATTCTCTCTCCTTTGGAGAGAACATGAAAAACTCGCACCTGAGCACATTGTTTACAAAAAAAAAGGGTTCCCCAAGATTCTCTCCGGAGCTGTCTCTTAATGTTAACTATTATTTAGAAAGAATAAGGAATGACTAAGGAAAAAAAAAGGAAAAGGTCTTCCATGAAATCACACGCTCTCCATTTGTTAGTGCCAGGAAAATACGTTAGTTAGGAAAGCAACGCGAATTTTCCCCAAAGAATGTGTCTAATTCGCTCCAACAATCCTATGTTAACTCCTCAATGGGAATGTGGTGTCGTATGAAGAGAGAGGAAATTTGGTGAAATGGAAAGACTCGTGCGCGTAATGAATTGGAATTCTTCAAATATTTACATTTGGCAGGAATGGAACCCAAGGTTTTTCCCGAAAGTGGAGATATTCCAGAGGATTCTACACACCTTGGAAAATCTTGGTTAATGAACCATATTGATACTTCACCATGTCTCATTGTCACTGTATTTGAAATACATGGATGAGGGATTGTCGACAACGTGTAAACAATATTGCTTTCCCCCCTCCGAGTTGATGATGAAGATTGGAGAGAGAGATGATGTTGCAAAATGTGGGCGTAAATGACAGACAGAGAGGGAGAGATAGGGAGGAGGACCCAATAATGCTGTGGCGGAGATGTGACTGTGACCTAAATTTAATGGTGGCGGATTTTAGCTATCTGTATCGTTGAGGGAGAATAAAGTAAAAAGATGTTCCATGTAACAAGCCTGACAGGTCCTCAGCTCTTATTACTGTCACACTATCTGCTCTGTTCACGGTACATATTCCCAGCAGTATAGCCTTTTTTTCATCCTCTCTTTTCGTATACGCTCAATTTCTTTCTCTTTTCCCTCTTTGATTGCGTTCTCTTTTGCCTTTCCATTGCTTGTTCTTTCTCCTTGTCCTTTCCATTTGTTGTTCTTTCTCTTTTCCCTTTCGTTTGCATTTACTTTCTCTCTTTCTTTTAGTTTGTTTTTACTTTCTCTTTTCCCTTTCAATTGCTTGTTCTTTCTCTTTTTCCATTTGTTGTTCTTTCTCTTTTCCCTTTCGTTTGCATTTACTTTCTTTCTTTCTTTTAGTTTGTTTTTACTTTCTCTTTTCCCTTTCGTTTGCATTTACTTCTCTCTTTCTTTTAGTTTGTTTTTACTTTCTCTTTTCCCTTTCAATTGCTTGTTCTTTCTCTTTTTCCATTTCTGGCGCCATACTCTTTTTCCTATCATTTGCATTTACTTTCTCTCTTTTTTGCGTTTGTTTTTACTTTGTTTTCCCTGTGCATTGCTTTTAATTGCCCTTTTTCCACTCCTTTGCATTTTTTTGTCATTTTCCTCTGGGTTGATTTTGTATTCTCTGTTTTTTCGATGGTTTTTGTCTATTTTTCCTGTCGACTGCCATGTCTTTCTTTTCTTTGTCGATTGATTTTCTTCGTGTTCAGTAGTTCTTTTTTCCACTCGTTTCTTCCCTTTCCCTTATTGCTGTTTCTTTCTTATTTCTCTCTTTCCCCCTTCCTTTATTTTTATCTTTCTCTTTTCCCATTAGATTGCCTGTTCTTCCTCTTTTCCTGTCAGACGGTTTTTATTTTCATGGCGATAGCATTTTTTCTTTCTCTGTTTCTGCTTATTATACGCTTCTTCTTTTTCTCTGGAAGCTTGTCTTGTACTCCGTTCTTAGGACAGTTTTGCTTCCCTCATTTCTCGGGATTCTTCCATACTTTCTCCCTCCTCATTTGTTTGACTTCTTCTGATCTGTCACTTTCCTCATTTCTCTGGAATCTTCCAACTTTTCTCTTTATTTCTTTGCCTGAATGTTTCCCGTTTCCTCTTTAGCCTTTCTGTATAAATTTCCGGCTCATTTCGTTTCTCTTTTCACGTCCTCTGTCTTTCTCCTTCGCTGTAATTTGAAACCGCGTGGTTTTCTCTTCCACTCTAGACTGATGTCGGTTTATCGCTTTTGCTACCACTTTCTCAATTGATTTGCGTTTCTACCGTAATTTAACTATCACTCCACTTGATTTTCACTTATTTCTACAAGTTCCCGCTTCTGACATAATCTCTTTTTAGATGTGTCCTTTAATTCCGTCGAACAATGTTCAACCTACCTATCCCAATTTCTTACTTTCTCCAGTTTTTTTTACTTTCTCCCTATTTCATAATTTCTCGTTTCTCCTTTCTCTCTCTCTTTTATCTTCTCTTTCTCTTGTTGCCTGGCCTTTCTCCTATTTTCTCCGTTTTTTAAAAATGTCTTCTTCTTTTATTGTCCAGTTGTTTTTTTCTTACCTTCACTTTCTAGTTCAGCCTCGTTGTCTCCTATATTTCTTGCTTTTGTTTTTCTATTTTTTTCTTCTCACTTTCCCTCTTCCGTTCTCTCAGAATTGTTCTTCTCCAGATTTATTTTTCTACACCGAATTTCATTGATCTAATGATAGAAAAATTCGGGTTGTTAATATGCTTTTTTCGTTTTTAGTTCTGTCTCTTCTTATGCCCTTATGGATTTTTCGTCCCCAACTAGCCCTTCGTAATTCTCCTGTGCAGTATATACCGCATGTATTTTCATGTCTATATTTTTGTCAGGTTTACGTGCCCCTTGTACCTATCTGTGTGTTCAGCGGTCACTCTTGTTGTATCTGTCTCAACCCAACTGCCATAGTGATCTACGTCCCCGTCCTCACAAGGTTATGTACCTTCAATATGTATAGTAGTAGCACCCCCCCAAAAACCTGGAGAAGAAAAAGAACTAAAATCCTGATAGTATCTAGAAGGGGAAAATTCTGCAAAAAAAAAAAGGTACGGAATGGGTAAAAAAAAATCTGAGATTCCAATGCCCTTTCAATTGAATTTGGAATGTAAAAAGCAA
The DNA here is from genome assembly GCA_034698585.1 of Disparrhopalites patrizii. Taxonomy (NCBI): domain Eukaryota; kingdom Metazoa; phylum Arthropoda; class Collembola; order Symphypleona; family Sminthuridae; genus Disparrhopalites; species Disparrhopalites patrizii. The sequence continues at coordinate 17,025 of JAQGBT010000046.1, forward strand.
AGTTGGAGACGAAAGCTGAAGGAGAAAAAAAAAATCTGTGTGGTTAGCAATATTCATGGGAAATGTACAGATTCCTGAGAGGGTTGACGTGACCAGGTATAAATCCTTATTAACGGCTTTGCACGTACCACAACACTCCACATAGCTTTTATCAAGCTTGGTATGCATTCCCATGCAATCACCAATCTCATTGAAAGCTATGTGTGGAGGAATAATGCAGAAGGGAATCAGTATAAGCCCATATACCCTGTACAAAGGACTCTTTTAATGCTATATAGGATCCAGATTTTATTGAGGTAGTTCATTATCGCCTAGGCCCAAGTTTATTTTATTGTTTGGGCTTTCCCGTACCAGCTGCAAAGGTAATGTAATTTACGCATTGAACTGGAATGAGCAGGTTGGCTCTCAATAATTTAGACTGTACAATAAACATACGTACACTCTGGGAACGATTTGTTCCCGTCTTTTGTCAGGTTTTGCTCTGGAAAATGTAACCCAACAATAAAATTAGCATATTTGCAGACAATTCATATTAAATGGTTCATATTATAAACAAAGAACTCAGGTTGTTTCAAAATCCCAAGTCCCAGACAAACTTATAGCAACTATAAATGCGTACGTGAGTCAATAAGGCAGTTGAGAAGAATTTTGTACATTGTGATAATTAATTAAATTAAAAAATACAGGAGCAACTGAAATGTGTAACCCTTTTAGTGCGCGGAGGAACGCAATACAATAATTTCCGCTTTGGACCAAGCCAAAATAAAAATAAAAAGTTCAATGAGCTCCCAGAAATTCTCCCCTTCCAAATACGAGCCGGACTCCACCCACTAAAGACATGCAAAATTGTGACATGCAGACCCATAAAAAAAACTGACCACAGTTTTGGAGTAGTTTTTCCAGACAAAAAAAAAAGACCAAGAGCAATTTCAGTTAGGAAGGGAAAGGGACTCACAAAAAGTGCAAAAATCCTTTCACCAAAAAAAAAAAAAACTTCTTTTTTTTCCAGAGACTTTCAGCCAAAATCCTTCACTCCCATCCCATTATGAAAGAAGAAGCAATAAAGTAATGGTCTTTGGACGCACTTGAGAAGCCGACAATGTGTGGAGGAGAAAGCAAATTGAAAAAACAAGATGTTCTTCCTCTGGCTCTTCATCTTGTTATTGTAAAGTTTTTACTGCCAAACCACACACAAAATAAAAAAGTTCCCCACCCCACACAACTTCTTCTTTCTTTTGTTCACGACAAGTTTTTTCTTTATCGGCGGGGCAGAAGGAGAGTGCATTTGAGTGTTGAGAAGAGAAAGTGCAAGAGCCTTGTACATGCATCAGCGGGAATGTGGAGATTTATACAAGTAGAAAAAAGGTCTTTGTTATGAGGAACTTTCTGAACAATACAAGGGGGAAATCGTACTGGACATTTTCTTCTTTTTTTTTTGTTACCTTTAAATGAGTCATGTAACCCGTGGCACGAGCCACCAATGAGGCCGCTCTGGAAGGACTCCCATCCTCTGGTGTGTTTGAGGTGGAGAGCATTTGTGAATTACTTGAATCTCCTGAATCGTGTCTGGATCTTTTCCCCTGTAAAACAAAAAAAAAAAACAAAAAAAAAATTACATTTAATATGGAAAATACCGGATTTATTGTCGCTTATATACATACATACATTTATCCTAAGACGCGCATTATCCTACAGGAAAGTATCAATAACTCCGTCAGATTTTATATAGGGTAAAGCTTGTAATTGTGGCCAACTGGGTAATTGTGGCCACCCACCAATTTAATTTAGAACTAGGCTTAATGAAAGAAAAGGAAAATTAAGAAGACTAGTGCCTGCCCCTATTATTCATTAATTATGGCCAGTAAATTCATTAAATTGTAAAATCAAATATTTTTCAAAGTTTCTCAGGTGCCATTCAAGTATTAACTTAACCTCCTTCATTTCTTTTTTTTTCTCGCCTTTGCGGAATTATTCAACCAGACTTTCAGGATAACTCTACATATATTAAGTTGTAATTACTGTAATATTTTTTTCATAATTATAAATGTTATCCATTGAAGATGGGGTGGTCACAATTACATGCAAATGGCTACATTTGTGAACATTTGTATGCATACAAAATAATATGAAATGGGCAAGAAGGAATTCAATTAATAATTTTTTTGGTTATAGCTTAAAATCCTACATATTAGAATCTTCCTTTCAAAATTCTTACTTAAACCATAGTAGAAGAAAAAAATGGGAAACAACCTTGGAAAAAAAGCAGTCACAATATTAAGCATTACCCTATAGGCCTTTGTCAGCTTAGATTAAATATATTTGTATACAAATCTAAAGGAAAGGATGCTGGATATAAATTGGTCCAGGGGAAGTCTTGGGGTTTACAGTCATCCCACTGCTGACACCCAAAGGATGCAGATGGTACTACCAAAACTCAACTCCCTTCTTGAGACGCACATGTTTCCGCAGATGTTGTTGCCTCTCAAAAACCGCGAGTGGAGTCAGTTCCTGGCACATTTCCCTACTTGCAAAAATACAGACGGGAAGGTGAAGGAATGTACCGCTCAAAGAAAGTTCAAACGGAAGAAAGGAAGAGAAAGAAAGTTTTGGAGTGGTTAGAAATAGAGGGAGAAATAAAAGAATAAAGTGACAATTATAACTAAAATGATACAGAAATGCTCGTGGCTCATTATTTGGTAGAAACACGAAGGAATGAGAGAAAGGGACGAAGGGAGGGAAAGCTAATAAATGAAGGGATTTTGAGCGAGACAAAAAGGAGGGAGAGGATGAATGAAAATGAACAACAAAAATAGAAATAAGCCCAGAGATGAAATGGAGAGGAAGCTAAAACGAAAGAACGGGCAGGAGACAGAAAAAAGGACAAAAGGAAGAGAGGAAGAAAAAATGGAGACAGAAATTAAAACCGCACAGAAAAAAGGAGAGATGATAAAAGAGAGAAGTGAAAGGCAGAAGGGGGAATGATATAAGATAGAGATAAATGCACAGAAAACAAGACAGTTACAGGAAAGAAGAAATCGACAGAAAGACAGATGAATAATTAGGGAAATAGACAGAACGCAAGAGGCAAATCGACAGAAATGGAAATATAGAAATAAAGAGACAAGTCGACAGAAATAATAAATAGAAAGAAGGAGACAAATCGACAGAGATAATAAATAGAAAGAAAGAGCAAGTCGACAGAGATAATAAATAGAAAGAAAGAAAGAGACAAGTCGACAGAAATAATAAATAGAAAGAAGGAGACAAATCGACAGAGATAATAAATAGAAAGAAAGAGCAAGTCGACAGAGATAATAAATAGAAAGAAAGAAAGAGACAAGTCGACAGAAATAATAAATAGAAAGAAAGAGACAAAGCGACAGATAATAAATAGAAAGAAAGAAGCAAGTCGACAGAAATAATAAATAGAAAGAAAGAGACAAAGCGACAGATAATAAATAGAAAGAAAGAAGCAAGTCGACAGAAATTTAACAAAATAGAAAGAAATAAGCAAGCCGACAGAAATTTAACAAAATAGAAAGAAATAAGCAAGTCGACAGAAATTTTAAAAAAATAGGAAGAAAGACACCAACCGACAGAAATTTTGAAAAAATAGGAAGAAAAACACCAACCGACAGAAATTTTAAAAAAATAGGAAGAAAGACACCAACCGACAGAAATAAGCAAATTAAAAGAAAGAGGCAAATCGACAGAAACAAAAAAAAAATGATAGAAAGAGGCAAATCGACAGAAACAAAAAAAATGATAGAAAGAGAAAAATAGACAGAAAGAGACACATCGATACAATGAAAGAGAAAAAATAGACAGAAAGAGGCACATCAACACAATGAAAGAGAAAAAATAGACAGAAACAAAGAGAAACGTCGAAAAAAAGAGAAAAATAGACAGAAACAAAGAGAAACGTCGAAAAAAAGAGAAAAATAGACAGAAACAAAGATAGACAGGAAGAAAAAGATAAATGCACAAAAAGAGGCAATAGAATGAAAGAAAAAGAAATAGACAACAAAAAGAGGGAACTCGAGAGGGAAAAAAGGGGAAAAAGAGAAAGACAGAAAGAGACAAATCGACCGGAATGAAAAGTGAAATAGACAGATAGAGATAAACGGGCAGGAAGAAAAATAGAAATGGACAAAGACAAAAAAAGAGACAAATGGACAGGAAGGGAAAACGAAATGGACAAGGACAAAAAAGGGACAAATGGACAGAAAGAAAAAGATAAATAGAAGGGAAGGCGAGCAATGGACAGAAAGAAGAAGATAAATGAACGGAAATAAAGACAGGCACTCAAAAGAATAAGGGACAGAGAACGAGACGGAAGCTGAGAAAGAATGAAATGGAGACAGCCGTTGTACGGGCAAAAAAAAATTACGGACAAAAATGTTGGCCTGGTCAAACTTTTGCCCATGACACAAAAAGGGAGCTATGGAGCATGAAAAGGTCCAAAAGAATCATCATAACAATGAGTAGCACTATCTATACATACATATACGTATATGAATGTACATATTTGTTTCCACTGAATTTCCTTCACTGGCTGCTTCTCTCTCCATGCCATTTGAACCATTTGCCCCCACTCATCCCCCTCCTCCTCCAATTCGAGTGCTGCACTTTTCCATAAAAGTTATCGTTGCAGTATCATTGAGTTTTTTTTTATTGAAATCTCTTTCTTTTCTTCAACTCCGTAACAAAGAGATGTTCCCAAGTTTATTTACTTTCTTTAAGACCCAATCATCTTAACGCACGCTCGCTGTTGTGTTAAAATCAACGCAGAACAAAGAGATGGGAAGTGGGGCATGTACTCACGTTGTTTTTCAAAGGAATATCGAATATAAACAAGAAATGGAAGTGTGCTGGTAGAAATGAACGTCGTTTGTGTGCATAAATATAGATACAACACGAAACGACTTCAGAAAATAAGACTTTATACAATAAGAGACGCTGATTTCCTACATAAAGTCAGGATTGGGACGGAAGGGGAAGGCGTCAGAGGAAGGGATTACGGAGGGAGGGAGATAGAAATTTATTTATATGGCAATGAATACTCGGGAATTATAAAAAATTTAGTTGCAAGAAGCCACCAGGCAAAGAGGCAGGAGTTGTAAAGGGTAAAGGATTGCGCAGGAAGAGTAAATACTGTGATTGTCAAACATCCTCTTTTCCTTTCATTTTCTCTCTCTCTCTCTTTCCGTTTTCGACTCTCTCTTCCTGTCACTTTTCCTCTCTTTCCGTCATTTTTATGTCTCTCCCTTCATCACTTTTCTTTTGATTTATTTCAGTTACTTTTCCTCATCTCTCTCCTGCTGTCGCTTTTTTCTCCCTTTCATTCTTTTCTCTCTCTCTCTCTCTTCATCACTTATCTCTCTCTGTCTTCCTCACTTTTCTCTCTTGCTTCATCATTGCTCTCTCGTCATCACTCTTCTCTCTTTTCCGTCACGTTTTTTCTCTTTCTGTCACTTTTTTCTCTCCCCCTTCATCACTATTCTTTATATTTCGTCGGCCACTTTTGCGCTATCTCTCTTTGGCTGCCACTTTTTTCTCTTTGCCACTCTTCTCTCTCTCTCTCTCTTAGTCACTTTTCTCTCCCTCTCTTCGTCAATTTTTTTTATCTCTTTCTATTTTCGTTAATTTCTCTCTCTATTTTCGTCAATTTCTCTCTCTCTCTCTATTTTCGTCAATTTCTCTCTCTCTTTTTTCGTCGGTTTTTTTGTCTTTCTATTTTCATCAATTTCTCTCTCTCTGTTTTCGTCAGGTTTTATATCTCGCCATTTTCATTATTTTTTTTATCTCGCTATTTTCATTATTTTTTTTATCTCTCTCTATTTTCATCAATTTTTCTCTCTCTGTTTTTGTCAGTTTTTTCTCTTTTTCCGTCACTGCACTGTCTCCATCACTTTTCCCAGCCTTTCTTACAGTCACTTTTATCTCCGTCCATTGTTGCTCTCTCTATTTTCGCCAATTTTCTCACTCTATCGTTTTGCGTCGCTTTTCTTTCTATACGTCACTTTTCTCTCACTCTTCTTTTTCATTTCTCTCTCCGTTATTTGTATTTGTTTCTATCTCTCTGTTTTTGTATCTCTATATGTTTTGGGTTCTGGATATCTTTCCTTTCTGGGTCTGGATGTCTTTTCGTCACTCTTTCTTCGACCTTTTTTCGGTCTCCTCATTACGCTATTTATAATTCTTCTTCCACGTTTTCCGTTCCTCATCCTTCGTTTCTCTTTCTCTGAATCTATTACTATCTTCCTACTATTTCCATCTCTTCCTTCATTTCTCTTCTTGAGTCTTACGTCGTACCTTCCCCACCCGTGGCTTCCTCAAGCTTTCCAATGGTAACAGATCGTATTATTTTATGTTACAGAAACTGCACAACAAAATATGTAAACATTTGTAACATTATTTGTTTAGCCGTGCCATATTGCGTCTCTTGCTGCCTTCTTATAACGCTGTCTATATTTGCTTTCTTAACCTTTCTTCTCTGCATCTTCTTATCACTTCAATCTCCTATTCCTTGAAGGTAAATGTTTAAATACTTACGATGCAGAAACACCTCTTGGAGTAGCACACCGAATTCTGTGCAATTTCGTCTGTCTCACAGTACCCCATCCTGTCTTTCTAGCCATGTAAATGCCATTGAAAACCTTTTAAAACCCGGGAAAAGGCTGGGAACGCACGTGATAGTGACAGAAAATCCTGCGGAAAATCTGCAGGCACAATTTATGATTCATGAGACATAAAAAAAAAGCTCTAAAAGTGGCTTGGAGAAAAACTACAATAAAAATGCGTTCAAGGAAATATAATTTTTAAGTCAAGTCTTCCCAGCTAAAGTTTTACGGTAATAAAGAGGAAAATAAATAAAATTTTAATTTTCCTTCCCACCATATACTCTGTGCTCTGTTTCCTTGTGTGGCTCAACCCAAAAAAAATAAACTTGGAGAGCGGGATGGGATAAAATTGGGGCTTAAATTTAAAATGGGATAAAGACGGAACGAAGACAGTGTGTGTGAAAGCAAAAAAAAGATTTGATTCCACCATTTCCCATTGTTTTTCTTGTCATTTCCTTCCCCTAGACTTTTACATGACTTGAAGTGTTCTTGAAGTCAATTTAACACGTTGAGGAAACGGGAAAAAACGGGGCGGTGAAGTGCGATTTGGGAACTGTATGAAACAAGGGGAAATGTGTCCCTCCCCCCAAAAAAATATCTCAGCATTATTTCCAAGAAAGGGTATAGTGAGAATACTTTGTCAATGTGCGCGAAAATGAGCCGGAAGCATTGTGCAAATCTCTGTCTTTCTCCTATAGCGTTTTTGCCTTCCCCATTTCCATGTGTACACAGAGGGAGGGAAGGGAAGAAAAATGTGAGGGGTTATACAACAAGGCAGACAAAAAGGAAAGAGTATTCCAACTCCGACCAATTCCCGATCCTCTCTAACTGTCTCTCTCTCTTTTATCGGTGCTTTTACCTCTCGCTCTCTTGTGGTGTTTCTGCCTCTCTCTATTTTTCGGCGATTCCGCCTCTTTCTGTCAGTGTTTTTGTCTCATCCGTCACAACTTTTCTCTTTCGGTCACTAGCTCTCTCTCTGTTGTCTCTTTATATCTATTACTTTCTCTGTATGTCCATCACCTTTCTCCCTCAGGTTTTTTCTCCATTTCTCCATTTATATCTTCGTCTTTGCGTCTCTCTCATTTTTCAGCCTCTCTCTGTCGGTCTCTCTCCGTTCTTGTGTCTCTCTCCCTCAGTTTTCAGCCTCACTCTGTCGGTCTCTCTCTGCGTTAGAGTCTCTCTCTCTCAATGTTTGCATCTTTCGCTCCTTCTCTCTCTCTCTCTTTTTCCTTTTCTCTTTCTTCTTCTCTTTCTCTCTCTCTTTCTCTTTCTTGTTCTCTCTCTCTCTTTCTTTTTCTTGTTCTCTTTCTCTCTCTTTTTCTCTTTCTTGTTCTCTCTCTCTTTCTTTTTCTTGTTCTCTTTCTCTCTCTTTTTCTCTTTCTGGTTCTCTCTTTCTTTTTCTTGTTCTCTTTCTCTGTCTTTCTCTCTCTCTCAATGTGTGCATCTTTCGCTCCCTTTCTTTCTCTCTCGTTGTTTTTGACTTTCTTGCTTTCTCGGTGTTTTTGTATCTCTCTTTCCTCTCTAATGCTTTTGGCTTTCTCTCTCTTTCTCGATTTGTTTGTCTCTGTCCCTCTCTCTTAGTGTTTTCGTCTCTATCTCGTCCTCTAGTGATGTTTTTGTTTCTCTCTCTCTCGGCGTTTATGTCACTGTCTCTCGCTCTCTCTCGGTGTTTTTATCTTTCCCTCTAAATCTTTCTGTGTCCATCTTTCTCCCTCAATCTCGCTCTGTGTTTTCGTTTTTCTCTCTTATCTCTCTGTTTTCGTCTTTCCCACTCAATCTCTCTGTCCGTGTTTCAGTCTCTCTTTCGATCGGTACTTCGGCCACTCTTTTGGATTTTCTGTCTCCCTTTTTACTCTCTTTAGGTTTCTGTCTCTGCCGATGTATCTCTCTCACCGTGTTTCCGTCTCTCTCTCTCTTTCAGTTTTTGTCTCTCTTTTTACTCTCTTTAGGAGTCTGTGTCTATCGATGTATCTCTCTCACTGTGTCTCTCTCTCTTTCAATTTTTGTCTCGATTTGTCGTCTCTGTATCTATTGGTGTTACTCTCTCTCTCTCTCTTTATCTTGGTGTTTCCTTCTATCGCCCATTTAGTTTTTCTGTCTCTCTCTCTGTCTTGTTTCCATTCTTGCTCCTTGCGGGAGTCAGGGACAAAGGCAGTGGTCTCGTGGTTTTTCCTCGTCTCTCTCTCTCTTTCTCTCTCCCTCCAACACTCCGAACCTCTTTCACTACTAGCATGAAAAAAACCTCCTCACACACAATCTATCACATGGGGAAACTCCTTGACAGTGACTCCTTTTTTTTCAAGTTCCATTTGACAAAAACTTGCGAAAATACTTGAAATCTTTCCAACTGTCACATACATGCTGTTATTTCTCCCTGGATCTCTCTCCCACCACTTTTCTCATGTTACATTCTGTATTATTCTCTCTTTCTGGCTCCCTCTCGTCTTTGTAGCCAGTTTCCCTTCCACGTAAATGCACACCTTTGATTGCCACCCCAAGATTTTTGTCCTTTCCACTTTCTGCTACGTCTTTCTTTCTCTCTCTCTCCTTTTGTCTTCTTTACCATCCCAACTCGTTTATTTCGCGGCTCATTCTCTCTCTCTCTTTCGGTCTAATTCTCTCTGTATGCGAGGAGGGGAATATCAAAGGGATATGAGGATCACCACGTTTCTCTCACACAAATAGATACCTTTTCCTTCTCAACTAAAGCTGAGCACGGAGTGTGCAAGTCTCCGTATAATAATAAAATCTCTTCGTCTCTTCCTCAGCGGATCCGAGCTAAATTTCTCCATTTTTTCACCTTCTAAGAGATACTGATCTGTCCTCGTCCTGAGATGAAGATATGTATTGTGGTGCAAAATTCTGATCCATTCACGCTATTATGCAGTTCACGCTTCAGATTTTTCTATTCTCAAATTTCTTGGAGACTGGCATTTTTTATGCAGTTCCATTCTATTCATGACAATTCTGGTGAAGGTACATTCATGCGCAATGATTATAATAATTTTTTTTGTGAAAATCAATTACTACATGCAAAATTTGTAGCAAATAGCTACAATCTTTTCTGGGGATACTAGTTTTCATAAATTATTCAAAACTCGGAAACACGCATGTAAAAAATTTAAGTACATATATTGTTTAGCAATATTTGTACCCACGAAATACGATATAGAAATACGTTATACAATCGACGTTTAGGCGAATTCGCACACAGTAAATAAGAGAGAATTCCCAGAACTGATTAGTCTCCGTTGTTTCGCTTGCATGTGGACAAGGGGGAGTATTGGAGCTAATTAAATGACACAGGAGAAAGTTGGGGATGTCGTAATTAGTTATATCACTAATTTGGACTTTTTTGCATTGAACTACCTCCCAAATTTATATTCTCTGTAGGGAAATTTGCATCCGTAATGTCTTGAGTACATTGGGTCAGCCACTTTTTTCCATTGACTAAACGTGCAGATACTACATAGAACAAGCGGGAATGGAAGGAACAGAAAGAAAAAGAGCCAGCTAAAAATGAGGAAAACCATGGAAAAACGTGAGGTGGAGATATAAAGATGAAAACGCGAAATAGAAAGATCAAAATGGAAGATTAAGCATTGAAGTATTTAGAGAATATAAGCGATACAATAAGCTATGTGGAAAAAAAGGGAAGTCCAAACCGACAGAAGGAAGAGAAAATCAAGGACAAATGAGAAAAAGCCAGAAGTGAGAGAAAAAGAGAGAAGAAGTGAGAGAAAACGAGAGAAGTAATAGATAAAGCAAAGGCCAGAGAGTCGAAAAAAATACAAGGGAGAAAGGGATAGAGGGATAGATAAAGATAGAGATAAAAAAAGGAGAGATAAAGAGATTTTTTTCACCCAGATGAGAGGACAAAACGGTCATTCAAAACCCGCCTACCTCAAAGTCTCCCGCCTGCCAAAATTCGTCCTTTTTTTATATCCAGATTTAAGTACATTCTCACATTTACGAGAAGAAAGTAACAAAAATAAAAAATCCCTGATTTGCCCGGAAAGAATTGTAGCTCCAAAAAAATCAAAGGAGCTCGTATGTAAAGCCAGAAAATAGCATTTCTATTTTGAATCCCCTCATTTTTGCTGTCCGTGCTTCCTCTCTTTTATGGCGCCAAGTGCCAAGTAAGCGTCAGAATGTGTCAAGTAAGCGAAAATCTCGGAACGGGTTAAAAAAAAGTGTCGAAACGTCAACAAGGTAAGAGGTATTGTGAAGAAAAAGAGAGGGGGGAAATAGTAGATCAAAAAGAATTCTTTCTCCTCGTATTTTTATGCCTGTTAACTTTTAGCCTTTAACCCCAAAAACATCCTCTTATTACGTGCAACATTCCATTGTATTGGACCCCTCCGTGTCAGTTCTCCTTGACAAAAAGCTGGAGTGTCAGTTGCAGGTTCGACTTTTGGTTCACATCACATACTTTGTTGAATTCCATTTTTTGGGGGGGGGGAAAGGTGCGGGAAATTTTTCTTTAAAGGAAGTGTGGAAAAAATAAAAAATAAAAAAGGAAAAAAATGAAGGTAAAAAAATAAAGGAGGTCAATAACTCTGTTTATATAGCTTAAGATCTGATCTGCCAAATCAAACTTTGTTTTTATGACCTCAATAATTATGATTATAGGTTCTTTGTTTTCAAACTCGGTCCAACTCAATGTAAACGTAAGGAAACATGAGGAAGCCTCGGGATTCTTTTTCTGGGATGCAATCGAATGGTGAAAGTTTTTTTTTTCCTCCTTTATTTTTTTTTACCACCATAAAAAAAATGTTGGCAAAGAAACTTTGATGGACTCCTCTTAGACTCCTATTCATCCCTTGAATGTTAATGATTCCTATACTCTCTCATTTTATGCTTCCTCATCCTCAATACGCTTAACCATTTTCATTCTTTCTTTAACCTAAACTTTTTAGTAGGCTCTTTCTTCCTCCTCCAAAAAAAAACTTTGTTTCCTCCGCCCTTTCCTTAACAGATTCCTGAGGAGTACAAACAGAGAGGGAAAAAACGTGATCTTTCATTCTCGGGAGATTCCCAAGTCTTTTCACGCCCTTTAATTATCTGCAGCGTGTATACGCAATGGATTAAAGGGAATTAGTACTAAAATCATTTTCGCTTTCTTCAGTACAGAGCTCCTTTGCTGGCTACGGGTTTTTCTCCAGCCTGATCCCTTTGCTTCCGGATTTTTCCAACAATGTCCCAACGTTATAGGGAAACTTATTGCTTGGGTCTTTCTCTGGGATTCTATGAGTTTCCTTTAAGTTACGCAATTTTTTCTCTGCTCCAGGCTTATCTGTGCTTTATCATAGGTATTTCAATTGTAGGCGGATTTTTTTCTTGCTTTTATTTCCACCTTTTTGTAGATACATCTCCCTTCTCACGGCTTTCCCCTATTTTTCTTCGTTCTTTTGAGAGATTCCTTTGATTTCATCTGGTTTGTTTAATTATTTCTCCTTTTCCCATCCTATCTTGCTTTCTCCAGCCAAACGTTCCTTCTGCTTTCTCCAGCCAGTCCATTCTTCTGCTTTCCCAAGCCCATTTTACAGTTTCCCCGGCATTATGTGTTTACCATGCTTTCTCCAGCATGGTAAAGCCTTTGAAGCCTCCATTTTCCAACATGTTCCTTCCTTTCTCCTGACTTTCTTCTTAGCTTTCTTCATTCTACATGGCTTCGTGTTCATTTTTCAGCCTTTCTGTTTCATTGTATGTATATTTTTATATATTTTTCCCTGCTTTTTCGAGCATATTTCTAGCATGCTTCTAACGTTTTTCTACCTTTGTATTTCCTCTGCTTTCTCCAAAACTTTCTCCCTTTTTTTAGCGTGTGTCCTGATTTTCCCAGAATTGTTCTGTTTCCTCCAAAAAATTGCACATTGTGCGTGTCCCATCCAACATTTCTTGTGTTTCTTCACATTTTCTCCAGCAAAACCTACCGTACAGTAACCGTCAGATACGTCCTTCTCTTCTTTCAATCTATTTTCTCGTGGAAATATCCAACTTTTCCCTTAGTCTGCAAGAAAGTCTTGGAAAAGCAGCTGTTTTGCCCCCGTTGACTTTCTCCAGAAGAGAAAGTTATATTTCATACACTTACCCATCACCCACTACAAAAGGGGGCACACCCAACTTTCCCTTCTTGTCTCTTCCGACGTGTGCCCACAAGGCCGGAAGTAGAAAGTATGAAGGGAGGAGAAAGTGAAAGAAGTTGTACATGTACAAAATTTTAGAAAAAGATGAGTGGAAAGGAAGATGACTCACAACAAATTGGGCAAGATGATAAGAAATGGTTCCGGGGTTCATGTCGAAGAGGTTCTGCCTGGCTCACCTTTATTACTTTCTCCTCTCGTCCTCCTTCCTCAGAATCTCTCTTTGCTCCCTCCCGGTTCCTTTCTACAGAGATATCTACTCCTCGCGAAATCAGCTCACTCGTGTGCAGAAACACGTAAAGGGCTCCGGCCTTTTCCCCCAGATAACTGGCGAGGATGGAAGGGAAGTGGGGAGAAATAATTAATAGAAATGTGTGTCTCCTTTATATATGGACATATGTATAACTTTCTTACTTCAACTCAACTCCTCCCACCCAAAAAAAGTTTTTCTTCCCCCCTCCCCCTTTTTCACTAAAATAATTAATACAAGACACACATACTCGAGTTACTTTTTCACTTTTTCGTCCTCCTTTTCCTGAATGTTATTTGGGGGCACTCCACCTCATCTAGAGGAGGGAGAGAGGGAGGTGAGGAAGCCAAAAAGTCTCAGTGAGGGAGTGAGGGAGTCACTAAACTTTTTAAATCCTCACAAATCTCCCCCAAACCACAGTGACAAGAGGGACTTTTTGGAGAAGGAGCTGGGCCAAAATCAAAGGGAGAAAGTCCTTCTTTTCCAACCACAATAAACATTTCCCCTAACACTTTCCTCCCTCCACGTTTCTCTCTCTCTTTTTCTTCTTAATTCTCCTAAACTTCCCAAGGAGGGCAATGTCTCATATGAAGAAGAGAGAGGGAGAAAGCTATAAAGAGGGAAAATCCCTCTTTTGTACACTTCCCCCCTCCTTCTCCCCTCCCAAGAAAAAGTGTATAATAACTCTTCCTAATAATAATGTGGTCCATTAAAATACAAAATCAATACAACTTTCCCACTCTCTCAAGTCACTCTTGGGTCGTTTCGAGGAGGTTGTAATGTGCTGGAATATTTTTTTTTACTCTGGATAGCATGGACAAAAGCTCCAGCTCCACACAAAACACAAACACACACTCTCACGCCCCATAATCAAGGCTGAAAATAAAGAGTAATTTCTTTTAAGTAAGTTCCTATTTTTTTATTGTGTAATAAGAGAAACATTGTGGGGGGCAAATAGGATTATATTACTGTATATGGATGATAAAGAGGGGAAAATATACCACAAGAAAATAAAGTTATGTTGTGTGCGTGAGAAATTTTTAGGGGGAAAGGGATTGTTGGGGAAGTTTTTCTTTTATTTTTCTTATGCACGACTGCTTCCACTTATTCCTTTCCACACTTCTTTTTTTTATAACCCCCGTCTTTTCATGGGTGAATGAAAAAATTGGAGAAAATGAAAGAAAGAGAGAGAGAGAGAGAAATTTTTGACCACACTTTTTGATATGAGAGAATGTGGGGAAGAGAAACGCTTTTCCCAAACGACGGAGAACTTGTGAGGGGAAAGCTCATTGCAAAACACTTGGGAAGACTGGCTCTTTTTACTGTATAACTTGCGCACATGATTATGACACCATATATCCAGAGGAGGGCGAGGGGAGATGTGAGGAGAGAGAGGGAGAGAAAGAGGGGAGAGAGACGGAAAAAGAAAACATGTGAATGATTAAAAAGATCTTAAATACGTGCGTGTACAAGTATAAATAAAACCTTCCCTTGCACTTCCCAGCTGTAGTTACATTCAGAGAACGTCGTGGGGAGGGCGACGTCATGAAACCAAAATATATCTTCTCTCCATACAACCGTAAACACTGCCGTCTCATTGCCAACTAAATTCCCTCTAATCTCTCTCTATTTACTTTTCCTCATATTTCCCTCTTGCTTACGTTGTCCTTTGTAGTATCTTGTGTCTTCTTTCCGCTTTAGCTCTCCTTTCAATTGAATCTTTATTCATTCGGCTGCTCATCCATCTTTCCAAATTTCTATCATTTCTCAATTCTTCCCCTCTTTTGCTTTTTGTCTCTTGCTTTCCTTCTTTCTCTCTCTCTCTCTCTCTCTCTCTCTCTCTTTATTCTTTTTGTTTCCGCTCTCTTTTGCCATTCTTCTCTTTTTCTCTCTTGCTTTGTTTTCTCTTGCTTTGTTTCTTTTTATCTCTTGCTTTATTTCTTGTTTTCTCTTGCTTTGATCTTTTTCTCTCTTCCTTGCTTTTTCTCTATCATTTTCCCTTTATCTGTCTTTATTTTCCTCTCTTGCTTTTTATCTTTTATTTGCTTTCTTTTGTATCACTCTCTCTTTTTTTCTTTTGAGCTCTACCTTTATTTTACTTTTTCTCTCTTCCTTGCTTTCTCTTTCTCATTTACTGACTTTCTCTCTTGCTTTCTGTCTCTTTCTTTTTCTCATTTACTGACTTTCTCTCTTGCTTTCTTTCTCTTTCTTTTTCTCATTTACTGACTTTTTCTCTTGCTTTATTTCTTTTTTTCTCATTTACTGACTTTCTCTCTTGCTTTCTTTCTTTTTTTCTCATTTCCTGACTTTCTCGCTTGCTTTCTTTCTCTTTTTTTCTCATTTACTGACTTTCTCTCTTGCTTTCTTTCTTTTTCTCTCTTCTTTTGCCTCTCTTCTTTTCTCTTGAGCTCCGTCGTTCTCTTTCTTTGTATCTCTTGCTTGCCTTCTTCTGTGCTTGTCTTAGGCTTTTCTTTCGTTTTCTCTTTTCTTTTGTCTCTTGACTTCTTTTGTTTTCTCTTTTCTTTTGTCTCTTGATTTCTTTTGTTTTCTCTTTTCTTTTGTCTCTTGATTTCTTTTGTTTTCTCTCTTGTTTTGTCTCTTGATTTCTTTTGTTTTTTCTCTTGTTTTGTACCTAGCTTTCTTTCGTTTTCTCTCTTCTTTTGTCTCACTCTTTATTTCTCTTGAGCTCAGTTTTTCTTTCTTTTTCTCTTTTGCTTGCTTTCTCGTTTGCTTTCTTTATAAGTCTCTCTTCATTTGACACTCTCTCTTCTTTTCTCTTGAGCTCCGTCATTCTCTTTGTTTGTTTGTGTTGCTTGCTTTCTCTCTTCCCTTTTCCCTCTTGCGTTCTTTCATTTATAAGCTTTTGGTAAGACCAATATGTAAGTTTTGATATCTGTACAGTTTTTTGCGCTGCCTATAAAATTTGTTCCAATGGACTTATACTGGTTTGACTCCGAAACCTTTATGTCTCTACATACCATCTGCAGTATTCCTGTTTCTACTTATTTAGTTTTTCCCTCTCAATCTTGCGTTGTCTATAAAATTGGACTTTCTCTGACTTTTTCTCTCTTTTTTTGTAACTTGTGCGTTCTAATTTCTACTTCTCTATTATCTCTCTGTTTTCACAACTCGCGTAGCTCTCTCTCTCTCTGGGTCTAGCTTTTGATATTGTAAACCATTTTGTATCTCTATCCTTGTGTCTGCCAGGGTTTAATGTCTCCTTTTATCATTTATTTTCACACTCGCTCTCGCATGGTGGTGCCGTCGTTAATCTTGTTTGTGAATGTAGTAAAGTCCTTTCATTTGCTCCATATATCCCTTTGATTTCATTGGTCTTGAGCTGCATCTTCAATTCTCACTATTTGTCTCAGCACTGCACACACAAACATACGGCTCCTTTTTTATGGCAATGCAAAAATTCTTGAAGATGACTAAGCACATGTTGTTTTGCGTGCATTTTGTGGTGGAAAGGATTGCCTTTATTGCAACTTGTGTGAGTGCAAGGGGGACGACGGCAGTAAATGATTTTCTATTCATATGCGCAAAGGAATTTATGTTAAGTACTTAGGTAAAAAAAAATGTCCCTTGCTTCGTTCCGAATCTGTTCCTATACATTACACCAATTCACTTTGGACTTTGGAAGAATGTATACATTTTGTAGAAATGTTATAAGCGTCTGTTCCTTGGAGAAAAAAATCCACCGTGGTTGAAGATCCACGGTGGGTTAAATGTGTCAAGCATATCTATTTCCCATGATGTGGTGTCACTCAAGTCCGTAATAAGTTTTTCGGTAAGTATATGTAATGTTTTCCGGATGTTTATTTATTGTACGGAGTTTTTTTCTCTGAACTTCCCATTTTTTTTGAAAGGTTTACGTAAGCAACTTTTTTTCACTTTAAATCCCGTCAAAGGACACGTACAAGATAGTGGCGGAAAACTTTCATTTTAAGGGTTAGAGCGTGCCAGAAAAACTGCTGGGGTAATCTTATTTATTTTCCCTTGGACTTGCTATTTTTCTGGGTTTTTATGTGTCTACACGTTTGTTTTTTTTTGCAAAGGTACGGATAAAAATAAAACAAGAGATACATGGACAAGTTATGTTTTTGGTTTGTGTAAACAAGACAAACCTACATGATGATGTTTTTTTATTCCCTCCTTGTACAGTATACTTGGGATTCAAGGGGGTTAACGTTCCTCCAGTTTTCCAACTGTCAAATCATATGGCGGAGAAAGTGAGAGAAGAGAGAACGATCGAAAAAGGAAGGGAAACAGGGAGAAAGTTACAGAGAGAAAGCAATAGAGAAAGATAGAGAAGGGCAGCAATATTTTGTGAATGCCTCGAAGGGAAATAGGACGATGTCGGGATAAATATTGATTTTCCTTTTCCAACATTATTATTATCATAAAGAAATACAGAAAAAAATAGATTGAAGCAGCTTGTTAAACACAAATATATAGGGAGCTCCGGGAGTAAAAAAAAAACGTCATGTGGCATATTTCCCCTTTGGAGACCCGAGGTTTCCCCCATTTTCGTGGAAAGCAGTTTTCCCCTCCAAATAAAATCCTATATTTTTGCATCAATTTTGCATCAACTATCCAAGGTTTTTACTGGTGGAACATTTGGTGGGAAAATTGAAAAACAAAATATACAACCCACAATTTTCGAGTGTCTTTTAGAGGAGGGCAAAACTAGAATTGGAGCAGATATATTTTGCATGGAAAATCATGTCTAACTTTCCATTTGAATTTCTAAAAAGCATTCTCCCATCCTCGGCCTATTCTCCTCCACTTTTCTCTAGCTATTAGGCCCAAAAGAATGATGATGGTTTGTCGTAAGTCGGCAATTTTCAGTGCATACAATTAAAGGGGATAAGGTATCAAAGAAGAGGCCTATACCATTCCTTTCGTACCAACACATAACATACACATATCCAACATCTGTATTCTCTTACGGGAGGATGAGCCGACTTGGTACAAAAGTATGTATCAAGTTTAACGTGGATACAAAAAAAAAGGTGGTCGCGGCTCCTTTCAAGTGACGCTAAGTAGTTCCAAGGGGGATCATCCACATCCACGCTACCATTCACGGCTACAGAGAGCCACACAAATGTTTATAGGGCATTTGCTATTCCTTGTCCGTGAATTCATTCTCGTAGTGTAAACACGGCCACACTTACAATGTGTGCAAAGGGAGACTTTCCCTGCCCACAAACCACGGGTGAGGAGCGGGCGGAATGGGAGGAGATCCACAAAAATGAATGGGGAGGAGGAGAGAAGAGTTTGAAATGGGAGATGCATTCGAGATAGCACAGGAGGGAGAAAATGTACAGATAGAGCTAGAGGGAGTGCAAGAGGATCTTTGAGAGATGAAGAGACATTAAAAGAGAAAGAAGGGTAACAGGAATAAAAGAGAGAAAGCAGAGGGAAAGAGGGAGACACAAAAATGGAGTGTGAAACAGTAAAAAAGAAATAGGAGACTCCAGACAGACACTAGCGAAAAATTGATATGGGATAGAAAGCAAAAGTAGTAGCATGGAGGTGAAAGTGTGTAAATGGAAGAGTCAGGAAACGCGAAGAAAAGTAAGAAAAGAGAGAGAGAAAAGACAAAGAAGAAGAGATAAAAAAGAGAGAATAAGAGAGAAAAATGAGAGAAAATAAGAAAAGTAATAAGAGAGAAAATAATAAAAGTAATAAGAGAGAAAATAATAAAAGTAATAAGAGAGAAAATAATAAAAGTAATAAGAGAGAAAGCAACAGGGAGAATTATGGAGAAAGTAAGAAAGAAAGAATTAGAGAGCAAGCACGAACGAATCGGAAAGCAAGCAAAACAATAATGATAGAGAGAGCAAGGGACAGAATGAGACAGACACCAAAAGAAAGAGAGAAAGTATAAAAGAATGAGAAAGAATGCAAGAGAGAAAGAGAGAAAGTCAGAAAAAAGAGCGAATGAGAGAGAAAACAATAGAAAGAGAGAATGCAAGAGAGAAAGAGAGAGATAGCAAATAAGAATTAAAGAAAAAGCATTATGGAGAATGAAAGAGAAAATAGAGAATGAAAGAGAAAATAGAGAATGAAGAGAAAATAGAGAATGAAAGAGAAAATAAGACGCAATGTCAATGGAAACGAGAGAAAAGGGACAATGGAAGAAAGAAATAGAGAAAAAGATGGAGAAAGCAAGGAAAAAACCGACGACAGCTACAGGCAATAGAAGAAAATAGAAATACAGATAAGCAAACATGGCTAAAAGACAGAAAGAGAACAAAATAAAAAGTAATTCAAACGAGACCAGGACAGAAAACACAAGGATAAATCAGTGTCCAACAAGACAAAATTGGACGGATTATTGACAAAGAAAGACATAAAAGGAAAAAATGAGACCAAACATGAGAGAAATTCAAGGAAACTGAAGAAACCGAAAGTGAGAATATGGGAGAAGGAGAGGATATTAGAAAGAAGGCAAAAGATAAACGGAGAAATCGAAACAGGAGAGCAAAGAGTGCATAAGAAAAATACTCAACTAGTAAAGAAAGAAGAGAGTCGAAGAGGAAAGGACCGAAACTTTTAAGCGAGATGGAGTGTCGAAAAAGCATTAGAGAGACAGTGACCCAGGTGGCAGGAACTCGAGGAAGAGTAGAAATTAGCGAATGTCCCATTACGAGCAAAAGAGCCGGGAATCCAAGGGAAAAGATCAGAAAAAGCAAACATAGACAAAAAAAAAGCCTGGGAAGCATCAAATGCCAGAAGAAAAACATGGACCAAGAGAAGGAAAATGTACCCAAAAAAAAAGCAAATAGTAGCACATTGAAGGAAATACAAGCATCCTGAGAAGAGCATCCCGTCATTACATCTAACGCTTCCATTTCCATCCAAATGACACTTTTTTTCCAATGGGGCCACAAATGGTCGGGTGAAAGAAAATGAGACACTTTTTTAACACCCTCATCTTTTTTGGGAGAACCGCACCATCCATATAATATTATTACGGTTTTTTTTAAATAGTAATAACACAAACTCCCATAACAGTCCCACGTACATCTCCCAAACGGCCACCAAAAACAAAATGCAGCTGGAAATTTTTTTAATATATCCATCTAAAATAAGAATATACGTACATACACAGAAAAAATCGTCGGACACAACATTTCCCCCCTCAAAATCCTTTTGTAATTACAAAAGGGCGAGCAGGGAGAATGTCGGCGAGATTAGATGATAATGGTTTACATTTGAAAATAGATGGTTGATAGGATCAAAAAACGAGTTATAATTGCCTTTGCCAAACATAAAAGCCCTCTGTTTTCAGCTCCTTACCAAATCATAAACAAAACAAGAGAAAATAACCTTGAATTTTTTCTTTCCCTGTAACCTTTTCTCTTTATACAAATGCCTATCAATCCCTTCTTTGTACTCACAAATGTTGACCCAGGACCAAGAAAAATGCATGTTCTAAGACGTATACAACGAAAAAATCCCGGCTCTGTCTCTCCCCATTAGAATGCACAAGCCCAAAGTAAAAATAAATATTATGTAGCAAAAGCTTTCCTCCTTTTTCCCCTTCAAATTCTCCTGTCCTCCTCCTCTTTTCCCTTTTCATATCTGTTCCTTGCGGTGATTAAAAAAGAGAATGTTTGGCTTGTCTGTTTCTACATGTATATATATTCTATGAGAGAGACCTAAAGGTTGTATGTAAGTATATAACATGAGAGTGAGAGAGAGAGAGTGAGGTTATAAAATTCCTTATGGAAAATAACCCATGTCACAGTTAAAGCACCAGCCGCCTGCACTTTCCAAGCTATTACGACGTGTGCATACCTTCTCCCACGTCCTCTCTATGCCTGTTAGCTTCAACGTATAATTCAATAGAATTCATTTGTTAGAACACACGCGGACGGCCGGGCGTGTGCATGGGTGTAGGAAGAAACATTCCAGAGCAAAAGTAATCTGTCACCAGCCATTTAGCAAATGACAAATAAATTTCAATGTCTGCCTCTCTCTCTCTCTCTCTCTTCCCTTTCCCCTTGTCTCCCTCGTGCATGTAATTATTCGTAAGGTATTTCTCGCCACGTGGAAAGAGAGGGGAATAAATGGAGGGAGAAGGAGATTAACGGAGCAAGAGAGTGCGGGAGGGAAGGACGGAGAGAGAGGGAAAGGAGGAAAGCCTGTTAAGAAAGAAAGAGTGGGAGTAATCAAGAGCACGAGGAAGAGAAATTGAAAGTATGAGTGACAGGGTCAAAGAGAAGAGAGAAAAGCAAACACGAGACAAAGGAGGGAGAGTGAGAAATTAACAAATCAAAGTGAGTGAGAGAGAGAAGGAAATAGACGCCTGCAGGGCACGAGAGAGTAACGTAAAGGGTAAAAGAGAGAAAGAGAAGCGTACGGGAGAGAAATGGAAACGTAAAGGGTAAAAGGGAGAGAAAAAAGAGACAAGCAGAGTGAGAGAGAGAGAGCAGAAAGATGCCAGACAGAGCGACATAGAACGAAAGAGACATTTAAAGGGAAATGGAGAGAAAGAATGGTACCAGGGGCGGAGGAGAGAGAAAAACGAACAAGTGGAAGGAAAGAGAGAGAGAGAAAGAAAGAGACATGTAGAGGGAAATAAGCGAGAATGAGACCTACCAGCAAAGGTAGAGAAGGGAAAGATATAAGAGCGAGAGAGAAACAGTGAGAAAAGTGCAAGCAGAGGGAAAACGAGAAAGAAAGGGACGAGTAGAGGGACAAAAGAGACAAAAAAGAGAGAGAAAGGGACAAGTAGAGGGCCGTAAGAGACAAAAAAAGAGAGAGAAATGGACAAGTAGAGGGCCGTAAGAGACAAAAAAGAGAGAAATGGGCAAGTAGAGGCAC
Organism: Disparrhopalites patrizii; assembly: GCA_034698585.1. NCBI lineage: Eukaryota > Metazoa > Arthropoda > Collembola > Symphypleona > Sminthuridae > Disparrhopalites > Disparrhopalites patrizii. The sequence goes on from JAQGBT010000046.1 coordinate 38,882, forward strand.
AACAGAGACAAAAAAACAGAGAGAAAAACATGGATAGAGATAGTCAGAGGAGAAAAGACCGGACCATAGTAAGAGGCAAGCAGGGGGAAAGAGAGACATAAAGAAAGAGGCAGCTACGACTAAATAGAATTAGGACACAAGAAACCGGGAGAAAAATACGGAGAGATAGGAAGAAAGAGAAGAGAGAGGGAAAAGCAGAGAAGATCAGAGAGGGAAATAATCGGACAACAAGAGAGAGGGAAAGAAAGAGACGCAGTGAGAGAGAGTGGAAGAAAGAGACGAGAAGAGAGGGAGAAGAAAGAGACGAGAAGAAAGAGACGAGAAGAGAGGGAGAAGATAGAGACGAGAAGAGAGGGAGAAGAAAGAGACGAGAAGAGAGGGAGAAGAAAGAGACGAGAAGAGAGAAAGGGCGATAAAGAGAAGAAAGGACAGGGAAATTAAAAGAAAGGATAAAATGGAGATTGTAGGAGAGGAATCTAGAAATATCTATATAAAAGAGAAACGGCGCCAACCGTACAAAAGAGAAAGGAAGAGAGAAATTGGAGAAAGTTATACTAAAATCTCGAACAGAGAAATTAGAACAGAATCAAAGCAGCGGGTAGAGATGGGAAGATTTAACAGTTGAGAAAAAAAACGGAGATGGGGAAAAAGAAGAGGAAAGATACGGATGGAAGGAAAGGGAAGAACTAAAGAGTCTCATGACGTATTCCCAATGAATGAAAGAAATGTTTAGAGTTGCCCTTACCTTGAAGCTATGAGCGAGGTTGGCATCGGAGCGTGAAATGAGTCGCGTGACTTTCCCAAGGCGACTGGAAAGGCGAGGAGAAGAAGGCTGGGAGAGGCAGCCACCTGAAATGCCGGCCGAGCCCTCGCCCCCGCCGCCACTCCCCATCGCCCCTTCCTCTCCACTGCGCTTCCGAAATCTCCCTGGCACCGTCAAATTCTCGTCCATCTCGATCTCGCCACGTCCTTCCTTCATTGGACGAGAGAAGCAAATGTAAAGAATAAAACTTTTTTGTGTTAGTATTAATAAATATGGGTATATATACATACATAAACTATGCTGAAACTATAGGGTGAAAGTATGGGGTGAGTCCGCCTAAAGGTGACGATTGACCTAACTGTGACAAAAGTTCCGTGGAAGCACAAATTACGGACAAGCATCATTTTTTTATGCAACACCATTCAATCTGAAGTCATGCAGACATTTATTTTTGGCGCGAAATTCAAATTTTCCCCTGAGAACGGCCAACTGCAAGTGCACTTTCCCGGTTCAACTCAGCCATGGAATTTCCGATACCATAAATTTCAAATTTTTTCCCCCTGAGAACAGTTTCCACCAGAACCAGCTTATATTTAACAAATACTACTCTATACACTTACCGAAGTACTTTCAAAATTGTTGTCTTGTTCTCACCGGAAACAATCTTTTAACTGTTTACAAAATATGTAGTAGAGGTAGCTGAATTTTGCTCATGTTCTCAAAGGGGACATATTTTCTGTTCCAAAAAGGTGACACAGTTTGAATTTCTCAACCGTACGGGATTTATTGAGTGCTAAAATAACTGTTGTATTTTTGGTGTATAAGCATTTGATTGTAGCTCTGCATTTTATTTTGGCCAGACTTTTGAATTGAATCATTTTATATTGTTGGAAAGGTTTGCAAGTACATTTAATGTACATTTAAGCTCCTGGAAAACCCACGTGAATCATAATGTAAGCGCGTAGCCACCTTTAAAATCACCAACTGTCACTTTTAGGCTTCGGAAAATCGATGTTTTTGGACTATCTGAATATTTTGATTTATTCCTTTGCTATATAGAACCACGAAGTTGTTGAAAATCAGATAAACTTGTAAATGACATTTCAGTACACTAGAATTTGAAAATAAATAAAAACTCGCTTGAACATATTTTGAAGAAAATGCATTTTTGACGAATGACCATGTCACCTTTAGGACTCCTGACCCTACTAAATCAAAAATATTTTGGAAAAACTACAATACAATTAAAAAAAAGGATGAGCCACTCAAAAGGGATTTTATGTTTAAAATTAAAATCAAACACAAAATTCCAGGGTTTACAAAATTCAGCAAATAAATTCAAAAGTAAACTCAAATTCCAACGTAAATTCACAAATCAAAGCAGGACAAACCCAACATTAATTGCTTATGAGCAAGTTTCTAAATTAAGTCTTTAATTAAGTGAAATTAATTAAAAAATTACTACGTGGGAAAATACGAGGTTAAGCCATTCAAATAGAATATCGAAAAAGATAATATTTGATGAAAAAAAATAGGATTTGTTTATTGTGTGAAACGAAAACAAAATGATTTTTTCAGATTAAAATGGCTCACCTGATATTTCCCCCTTGTGCAATGGTTAATGGGTGGATTGGAGTGAACTTTTGAGCCTTGTATAAATAGTTAATAAATGGTGTTTGGTCACCAAATAATGTACTAGAGGCCCGGTAATCGGCAGTGGGCAAAGGATTATCCTTAATGTAAATTGTATATATATACAGACGAAGTGTATCGTTAATATACGTCAATCTAAAAATAGGATGAGCGTCTTTGGTGGGAAGCCCCGTAAAATGTGAGAAGGTCGTGATTTAAGTGGGACTCCAATGGGACTTTTGTCTCTCCCATTCTCTTTTTAATATTTTTCTTAGTCGAATTGATTATTATGAGGACTTATATACCATCAGTTGAGAATTTGTTTGGTCCAGTAGTAAATCTTGTAGTTGGTGGCCTTCCTCCTTCGACTTTGCTCTTGTCGTGGTTGTAGTAATCGTGGCTGAAGAAATCCTATCTCGATCTTGGCCTTTCCCGTCGTCACCCACAAAGCTCCCAGTCGTATTATTTCGCATGTCCAATGACATATTACACATGAGCCGGGAGACAAGAAAGCATAACTGATGATATTTCTTTTTTTCTTTCTTTCTTCCTTTTTTTTTTTTTGGAGAGAACAAAAGCCAAAGTAAAAATATCCCCTCTTATCTTCCTCCCCCGTCTTATTCTCTTCTTTGTTGTTGCCGAGTTGTTCTCCAGTAAAAGCGGAGGGAATGGGGAGATTCCCGTGGAAATAAAAAAAAAAATTGGAGGATAAAAACGTTGACAATAAAAAATTATTTTGGCCTTGTTAAAATTCTTAAAAAGACCCAATCCTTTCTCTATTCCTCTTGTAGTGCTTTTCAAAAGGATCCACTTCGTCTTTGTTCCTTCTGAGGGAGATAGAAAAGGAAGGGGAAAAAAGGGGGAGGGGAGTGACAGACAAAATATTCGTTGGGGAACAAAAGTGTTTATTTATCTAAAAAAAACAGTGTACAGGCAAATGGGAAGAGCCTCCAGAAAATGGGCACACAAGTAGTCTTGTTTGTACATGGACAAATAAATAATCATAACACCGGCACAAAAGTTTTTTTTTCTTCTCTTCTCTTCCCTTGTATTATTTCCTTTTTCTTTCTTCCTTGAGAGAAAAATTGTGGAATTTTCCCCGTTGGCGCAAGCCCCTTTTCAAGGAGAGAGGTCAAGAGGGAATGTGAAAGGGTGAGAGTGGCACAAAAATGTTTTATAAAAGTGATGATGCCAAACACACTTTTGACAGTCTTCTAGTTTTTTTTATCTTCCTCCTCCTCCTCTTCTATTCAGTTTGAAAGAGTCCAGGAAAATCTGCAAAGAGGGAAACAGTAAAAAAAAATCATCAAATAAATATGCAGGCCTTGGGTGTAAAAAGTTCATCCAAAAAAAAAAACTAACGTATAGACACCATCAGAATTCTTTTCTATGGAGTCTCCTCGTTTTTTAGGGTTTACTTCCATTTCTTTTGGCTCTTTTTTTAAACATATTCCAAGTGCATACTTTCCGTGTCTTTTACATCTGAAGTTATTTTTTTTTCACGGGAGTGTAATCCAAATTTTATTATTTTCCCATTCTTTCCACGTCTCCCTTCTCCATTTCATGCCTTGTCAATACAACAAAAAAAAAGAGAAAAGACGAGTGGATTTTCTTGATATACATTGACATTCTCTTAGGCGATGGGCATAGGAAATTCACAGGGAAGCTCCCAAAAGAGATAGAGACGGAGAGAAGGAGAATGGGTAGAGAAAGAGAGAGAGAGAGAGCTAAAACAGAATAGCGAGATAGACCTCAACCATAGAAGAGCATCCAAGAGATACATAAAACAGAATGGCGAGACAAATATAAAATAGCAACATGCAAGAGACAGAAAAATACGGCACCAGAGAGGGGAGAAGGTCGGGAGATAAACAAAGCCAGAAGGGGAGAAATAGAGGAATTAAAGAGGAGATATGAAAGCAGGGAGAAACAGAGGAGAACAAAGCAAGATGAGAGAAGCGGAGACAGAAGACGACATTGAAAGAGAGAGAAAGGCCGAGACAGAGAGAGAGAGGCAAAATGAAAAGGAAGAGATAGATTGAGTGAAACAGAGAGGAAGACATTGTCTAAGAGAAATGGATGTAGAGGAGAGGAAGATAGAGGATTATAGCGAGACAGAGAGATAAAATGATGGAAAGAGAGAGAATGACAAAGGCCGAGAGACAGAACAGAAAGAGAGAGAAAAGCAAAGAGCGAGAGACAGAGAGACAGAGAGACAGAGAGACAGAGAGACAGAGAGACAGAGAGATGGGAAGAAAAAGAGGAAGAACTCGAGTGAAATGGAAGAAGAAGAAGAAGGGGAAGTGCTCGGCTTTGTTACTGATTCATAGATTCAGTTGTGGTATGTAATTATCTTCACCCTATGGTAATTTAATGGTTTGCCTATACGCATTTTTAGATACGCACTTGTGAGCAGGGGAGAGGAATCCCAGTTGTCTTCACTTGGCAGAATATGTAGACATTGTTAATTAACTGTGCAATAAGCATAAAAGGAACTCTGTGGTTTTTTATACCTACAAAAAAAATAGAGATTGGATGTGTCAATAGCATATAGAACGTTTTATGCTCTGAGTAAAAGTGAACTGCTTTTTTTTCAGTCAATAATAGTAATTATAGTTATTAACGTGTGTCTCTCCTTGTCTGAGCAAAGTAGAGTAGAGCAGGAAGCTGTGGAAGAAGACACGCATCTCACCTTCCTTGCCATAATAATCATGCGAGGGCTTTCTTCTCGAGACGCACTCGCGTCTCTACTTAACCAGTGGTTATTCATGGTAATTATATGCACCTACAAAACAATGTACGCATCTTCAGAGAACTAAATAACAAGGCACTAATGCCTAATGGAAGCTATTATGTCCATGTGATAACCTCTCGTTGATTTCCGTAGAATGAAAAACAAGGCGATTTATTCCATTTATATACTTTTCAGTTTCTATAAACTTTTATTTTATTTCCATTCTCTCCACACACACATATAGGATTATTTACATGAAAAAAATTACGCGGGACGATGACAATATATAGGAAAAGATCTAAAAAAAATTCCACTACAAAAAAAAATACGGGAGAACCTTACTGTTTTAACGTTGATGAAAAAAAGATAAGTCAGAAATGTCGCTTACTTAATACAAAATACGTTTGTCACAGTGTAAAATGGTCTACTACACACAATTTATTGTACATATGTTGGAGAAAATTAAAAATTAAAAGAAATTGTAGGAAAAATACACACATGTTCTTACTGTAATACTTGTTAGGAAACAATGGCTGTACCTGTTGCCTTAAAAATAATCGTTGCAATGTTTAAACACTTAAAAGTTGCTCTTTTTTTGTCTTTCACTAATTAACTACACGGTTTGGTAGGTAACATTTTTCTCTATCCGAAAAAAAAGTGGGTACTTATTCAATTATGAAAAAATACAAGCTTGCTACCCTTGCTTTATAGTACAGCTAAAGTCTTACGAAAACGTTTTTTTAGTGGCTGCATTACCACCAAACTACACTTTACCACGACAAAAAAAAAGAACTGAAAAGGAGTTTTATTCATTAAGTGATTTTCTCAGGAAAAAAGATGCTTTGCCACATCAGCATTTAAGGTGGTAACGCACGCACAATTATCCTTTTTTTTTTTGCTCCTTTTGCAGCTGACGACAACGACAAATTAATTTTTTTTTCGCAATTTAAAAAAAATAATAATAATTACAATTACAATTAATTTAATATTTCTTCTCAGTCGAGTATGAGTAGACAATCGGTGGATGGGTTAATTTCGTCTCGCCAAAGAATTTCCCATTCGAATGGAGTTGCAAAGGAGTTTTCTTGTAACAATCAATCATCTCGGACACAGTGGCAAAATGCATTTCATTATGTTTGAGAGTGCCCAGGGCAAAGTGGGAGTCGGAACGCAGGCGGATTTGAATATGGAAGAGTCTCTGCTGAAAGCGAATGGTGAGTGTGAAAGGGACGTTGGGGCCCCCGTGGTGACATTCCCGCACCAAGTACGAACCGTCCGAATGGTCTGTACGGGAAAACAAGAAGAGCAAAAGAAAATTATTCCAACCCTTTCACAACAATCTCCACACTAGTTTTTTGTGTGCGAAGAACAATCACAAATCTTCATTCAAGTGTCTCAAATTATGATGGGTCTAAATAGACAGAATCATTCTTTACCCAGCCACACCTTTGTATACATACACACTTATGTACATATGCATAAAGTATCCTTTCAAATATGATCTCTCACCCACAGACGCGGAAACAACCAACAAGGAAAAGTTCGAGAAAGCTTCTTTCAATTCATAATTTCTCCCAGCCATTGTCTAATTATCTACTAACTGAGACAAGGTTTACAATAAGGTTCACGCATATTATCACCACTACAAACTTGACTTTTCCCGAAAAAATGCCTTTCCAGTTTTTTTTGTAATTGTAACCCTTTCTGCAAAACTGAGTGCACACGCCAATCCTTAAAAACGAAGGGCTCCTATTCCGATGCCTGTTAATGTTTTCTCCGTTAATGTTTCCTTCAAAATGTTTTACGGAATCAATATTGCATATCAGCCCAACCTTCCGACAACAATCAATTCACGAAAATAAATCTTTTATCCCTGCACTAATCTTTTATCCTTTCTGCTCCTCTATTATTATCCCACGGCCCGCATATTCATCAGAAAGGAAAAGAAGGAGTGAAAGAAGAAGAAGAAGAAAAGGGGAAAATAAATTCGTAACGCATCGTTAAATCAGAAAATTAAAAGTACTCTCATTGAAGATAAGTGAGTGCATCAAACAAGATTCGGCTTTTGTAAGAAAAAAAAACTAAGTTCTTGACGAGGATCTGAGGTATGTGCATGTATGAATACATGGCACGGTTAACAGTGGACACAAACATGACGGGTAAAACTCGACACACACATTCTTTTCTCACACAATCGGTTCTAGCTGTAAAGGAGCTACTCCAACAACATTTTTATTTTATTTTGCATACTTTTTATCCCAGTCGCGGTTTTGCTTGTTCTTACTCCTGTCGTCTTTTCATTTTTTTTATTCTTTTATACAGTGGGACAAGTGCAGTGAAGAAAATATAATAAAAGAAAGCCCTTTCAAGAAATGCTTGGAAAAAAACATGCTTTTTTTCACTCCTTTTAATTTTCCACCCTTTTATTTTCCCCCAAATTCACTCACTCAAAACAGGTTAGAAGGAGTTCTAAAAATGCTGAAAACAAAATCTGAGTACATACATTACATATTCCTGTTGCATGTGAACGTGAATCAAAATTTGGGTTGTCGTAAGCTTCAAGTAGGCATGCAGTCATATAGTTTTTCATGACATTTATTTGAACCTCCCTTGTACGGACTACATAATATGCAGGCGCTAAAATGTAACGAAATTCTGTGAACGACGAAAATTGCCTTTTAAGTAAACACAAACAGATAAGCTGGAGTGAGGTATTTGTGGATGAAAGTGGTGTAAAATTCCACTTATTTCTGGATGAATATGACTTAGTTCCGTCATGGGCAAGACTAAAAGAGTAATTGTACTAATTACTGTCCACAATGACCCAAAATGAAATTTTTCCCTTCGAGTTCCACCAAGAAAGGCTTGGAAATCTTGGCTGATCAACACCATTTTGCCCTGAATTATTATTATTAATAGCTTTTATACAATTTGATAACCTTGTAACACGGTAACAATGAACTATATGACGACGTAACATTTTATTTTTCATCACGACCCTTCTTACTGACTACTGAAAGCTGTCAAAGTCCTCATCCTTTTTTATTCGGCTATACATTCTTTTTTTTTACCCATTATTTTTCTCTCTCGTTACAACCATCAAGACTTGTCCGAGGTTGATGAGCTGTCAACAGCCAAATGAAGAGTACATCTGCATGAAATATGTATCTGCATATTGCAATAATAGGTCAAGCAGCTACTTCTTCCAATTTCAAGTCCTATATGCTTCTTTTTTCTCTCTCTCCTTTCCATCAGCCACGAACTTCACCAAAATTGGGTCATTTTCCATTTCTCAAAGGAATTTAGAGCCTCGTCTTTTTTGCACCCAACCATTATGAGTCTGTACTCACTCGGTGAGGAAGATGGTGAAAGAGCATCAAAATGGTGCATCTACTTTCTTGTACAGCATTCCGTGAAGAAGAATAAGGAGCTCATCATCGCATATACACTTTTTAAAGATTATTGCATTTCATTGTTCGAGGCGGAGAGGGAGACTTGAAGAGAGAAAAAAGCGAGTGGTTGGAAGATTTTTTTTATGCCTTCAATAAACGTTTATAATGCCTTGGCGGTCAGATGTTTTTTTTAATATTATTATGAAGACTTGAAAAGTCCTCGTCATTACCACCATCAGCGGTGATGACTGACTCAATGAATGAGCTTATCTCCAACGTTTCGTCTCTGCCTTTGTTTACCTATATACTTCCCATCTCGAAAAAGAAAAAAAAATCCCGAAAGCCTATGTAGAAGATTTGGAGAGATGGAGAGGAGACAGGTAAAAATGGAAGGCGTAATAATAAAGGAGAAACAAGTGTCTTTGACAGAGAGCCTCTCTTGCTCTTGCACAGTGAATGGTGTGCCACTTTGGAAAACCTGAAAAAAATACTTACATTGTGGGTAATTTGTAATCTTCCTAATAATAAAGACAAATGTAAACTATATTGAATTTGTGTTTCACACGCTATTTACACCCATTCATATAGGGAGAGTGTGGTAGTAAAATGGAAAGAGACAGCCAAAGCAAAGAGGGCCCACTCACACAGTGAGGCTTTCTAACGCATTCCCGAACACCAACAACTCACACACATCCAAAAGCTTTGCAAAAGAAACAGAGAATACAAGAATCTCCAACAAAACTGCTGGTTCATGTTGTAGTAATTTATTATTCTTACTAGACAACTTGTTCAAATAAACGAGGGGGTATAAAATTTGAAACTAAAAAAGGCGTTTGATTTCAATACTTGATTCTTCTTTCATATGTATGACATTCATGTCATCAATACACTGGCAGAGGATGGCAAGAACCTACCCCGACGCTTGGATGTTGCCACAACACCTCACAATTCCCAATGTTAGACCTACCCCGAAGCTCGTCGAGGACAATAACATCCAAAAGCACATGGGATATTAGAGGATTAAAAAAATATAGAAAAAACAATCCCTAATCACCCTCAATACAAGTATATATTTATCTCCTTCATAAAACTTTTACTTCACTAAACGATCAATGCAGTTTTTTTTAATATCTCCGGTGCTTTATGTGAGCAGAAAGAAAAACGATAAAAAAATGTATTTAAAGTTCAAGGAAATTTTTATACTTTAGGTTAATAGCATTTGGTCCCAAAATATTTGTTTCCCTACATAAATGGTACTTTCGCTACCTCCAAGACAGGTCAAGCATATTTTATTGCACAAAACCATGCTTTCAGTGCTATTTGTAAATATTAAAAATTTGTAGAAAACAAATTTCCTCAAGAGGTAACATAAGAACTGTGTCTTAATATAACTCCAAAAAATAACTTTAAACGTAAATAATTCCGGATAGAAAGCATGGAGGAAATCACAAATCATGTCTTTAATTATTGTTATTATGAATGCCACATGTCAAATTCTTTTTCAACGTATTCCATAAGAAACATTTTTATTTCCAACTAACAACAAAAATTCATGAGGGCGTGTAATATCCACAGACATGATCATCCTTTTTCCTTCTGCCCCAGCATAAAAATGAACTTATCCTCCGCACCAAGCCATGAAGAGAGTGCGTATGTCATAACGAAAATACACAAATTTCCTCAATATTATGGTGCAATTGTACGGAGCTCATAAATTCCTCCGAAATTATGCTTAAATGCAAATATTACTGCATTCAACGTGCATGAAATGAGACACATGAGGTAGAATTGCATGAGATGGCCAAGAGATTGGTTCAAGAGGGGATTTGATACATATGTTGATGAGGAAATCACTTGATCTGTTCCCATCCCGCACCCATCCAATCTTCCTCGGGATTCCCCTACATATTACCGCATGAAAGCAAACATTACCGGGAATAAATCACAGCGATGATTTGTTGGGGGGAAAAGGGTTATCGAACGGATATTAAAGAGAAAAATAGTATGACAGAGATACGAGAGGAAGGAATAATTAGAGTGAGTACGTATATAATTAATGCGATTTCCCCAGTTAAAGAAAACCACCCTTTACACTTAATTTGTACCTTGGCTGGGAGCTGTAGGATCTTAATAAAGTGAAGAATGAGATTTACAATGGGAAGTAAAAGTTCAATGAAATTTGGCCCATCCGCTCTCCCATCCTTCCTCTCACTTTTACAACAACTTGACCTTTTGCTGCAGGAAGACTTTTCCTCTCAAAAACCTCGGATTGGGATTAACATACTTAATCTCATATAGAAATAATTGCAGCTTATTGGGCCGGATGGGCGGTAGAGATATTTTTGTAAAAGTAATCAAAAAAATTAGCGAACTGCTGGAGCACGAAACACTAGGGGCACTGTGAAATTATTACAAATTATCCACCTTAAGCACTTCCTCATAGTTTAACATGCCAAAAAAATAAAAAAAAGAGAGACGTACAAGTTTCCAAGATGAGTTCAGCTTTGCTCCGATCGACGCGGTAAAACCATGGGAATTTCTGCAATGACTCCTTGATTTTCTTCATCTCCAAACCTGCAACAACAGAACATGAATAGATCCATTAGCATTTGTATCTCTATATTATTATACCTCCTCATTCCATTCACATCTTAATGATTCATTCATCACCAGGATGTGGATACTCCACCACTTACTTGGACAAGTGTAACCACACGCGTACAATTTCTATTTGCAAAGCTCCAAAATCGTGAAGCTTCCCAAAACATATTTAGTGATAAAAACCTTTTAAAAGGGACAGCGGAGAAAAAAGCAGTGGAGAAGAGCCTTTATCATGATAAGTGACCAACACCTACACATTTTAAAGAAAAAAGATCTTTCATTTGTGTCCAAGCATGTGTTTCTGGTTTTTCCAACAAGAATAATAAAAGTGCTTGAAAAAAGAATCATCATCCTGAAGGCACTACAGCCGACATTTCGGGGAAGATAAGATGAGCATTGTGAGAGAAAGAATACCTTCGGAAATAACAGGGAGTCAAATGGTGAAACGTATACAATGCTTTCTATAATACTCTTCGAAAAAAACTGAAATAATGTAGAAAAAAACTATTTGTATGGAGGAGGGTGAATCTTGTTCATTGAAGCTCCTTCACTCCTACTAAGTGGTTGATCATGACACATTATTTATTATGGAAAAAGATGATTATTTTATTTTCAATCCTTTCGTATCTGTATTCTTTACTAATAATACTCTCCAATATATTTTTTCATAAACAATCCCACTGACTATTATCCTCCGCACTTCACTTTCCTCTTCTTCTTCTTGGGCTGTCATTAAACTATTTTTCAACTCATTGCCCCAGCCAGTCCTGTATATTATAGTGATGCTCCTCTTTCCTCTCATTGTGTACCTGCTGCTGCTCATTTCAATGAGCTCTGTGTACGATAATAAAAGGCAAAGGGAATGTACAACGGAGGGGACAATACAAATACACAACAAAGAAAGAATAAACCAGAGTGAATTTTTTAAAGCGTCTTGTGTGCATAGCCAATTAAATCGTGCTCAGCAGCAAAGCTCTCCTATTTCCCAGCTCACAAAAGAATGAGAGGAAAAGCTCTAGTAACTGCTGGGCGAGAGGGGCAGAGCGAGAAAGAGAAAGAGAGAGACAGAGAGAGAGAGACAGAGAGAGAGAGACAGAGAGAGAGAGACAGAGAGAGAGACAGAGAGAGAGACAAAGAGAGAGAGACAGAGATGAAAAGGGAGAGAAAGAGAGTGAGAGAGTGAGAGAGCTGCAATTGAGCAAGATTACTTGAAGAGCCCCATGGTGCTTTGCAGGATCACCAGTATATTGAAAGAATTATAATAAACTCTATAAATGGCGATTTGATAAAGTCCTCTGGCCACCAGTACTTGCCTCTGTTCATGCACAAAGAGGAACTTGGAGAGAAAAAGAGCAAAAAGGAATTCACGCGTGTGCGTCAAGTGGCAATAATATGTTACTACACGCTTGAACAAAGTCTCGTAAATCTTACTCGATAATTACTGTACCTTCTTGTAACAGGAATGAATATCCATATGTATACACAAAGGGTAAAGTAAGGATAGCTGACAATGTGCAAACTCTATAGGCATACGTGGTAACGGAGAGGGAAAAAATTGCGGGTGTGTGTCAAAAAATTATTTTCAAAGCTAGCCAAGCCGTAATAAAAAAATTGCGTGTGTGCGTGTGCGGTAGAGTTCCTTAGAAAATTTGTTTCTTTCGCCACTTATTTAAATGCATGCACACAAAAGAAAATACATACAGTTAAGCCTTTGTTTACTCATTTTCACTCATGTAGGTAAGAGTTAAATTTAAGGCGTGCGGAAAGCTCATTTTTTCTCCAAAGGATTTCGAAACTACCCCATCTTTAACCTTTGCTGTAGTCTATACGTACGCTACAGCCGAGAAACCGATTTCCTTTAAAGTAAATAATACGCTTCTGCTCCATTATAAATACGTTCTAAAATGAATATTTCTGATTCACACTAAAAATTACAGCTAGTTTAGGCCAACATAGCATTTCTCAACATTAGCTCACTATATGATTTGCTTTCAAAAATACGCAACCCTCTTACAAAAAAACATGATTTTTCTTTGCAGACTAAACATCTCATCAGTTTTAAATCAAGCTCAAAATGACACACACATTCAAAGCATCAAAACGTGAGACAAGAGCACAGCCAGGGATAATGCCTACTTTTGGAAAGAAAAAGTAGATCTCCCACTATCAAAGGGGACCATTGCGAAATATTCTTCACACGATCATACATAAATAGCATAAGGAGAATCACCAGATTTAAAAAAAAAGTATCCACCTGTGTGCTGACATTTACTTGGAAAAGGTTTCCTTTGTTGCTAAAAAGATGTGAGTGAGATGTGTGTAATGAGCAATAAATAGCAACAATAACAACAAACGGGTTACGAAAATCTTGGACTTTTTGTCTATCCTTTCTTCATATGGATTTCATAAAATGTTCTATGGCTGTAAAAATGCGTTTGGAAAGGTTGAACAAAAAACGACTGACACCACAATAATAATAAGTGGGATGCAGCACGTGACAAAAAATCCCTTTCTATAAATGCACACATGTGATAACTGAAACGGCGAGTTAAAGTTCGCGTAATTATCATACAATGACTTTGAAAAAAGACGATCGATCAAGTCCTTGATTTAATTAACAGTGTTTAGCAAGCACCATGATGTGTGCATCACGCTTCGTTTTTTCCTTCACCTCACAATTTCTATAGTGATCCCCTGAATGTAACTAAATACTCATAATTTAAATAAGCTTGCCTCATCCCCTTTTTTCTGCTTTGATCTCCGTTAATAATTAATTTCTTGCCAAACTGTCGTATGCAGCTGATATAACACTCGGAGGGAGCTACAAGGATGATTTGGCAATCATTTAACACTCTTTTGCGATAGCACCATACAGGAGCAACAAATTAATATATTTGCGTATGTATTCAAATGCATTTTTCTGACAATTCTTCTGAAAATAATTTATGCATTCTCTGAAAATTTTTGGGAGAAGCTTTCATTTTCTCTCAAATTCTGGAGGAAGGTCTAATCATGCTGATGAAAATTTGAAAAGAATATTCAATGTTTGACAAAGATTTTGCAGGGAAGATTTCCCTTCTGACGACTTTTCTGATCAGGCTTGGCTCAATGCATCAATAATTTTGTTCTCTTTGAAGAAGAAACAATAGGGAGCAATTACAAGAAAGTATCAATCAGACTCATTAGAGACACCCCTAAAAATTTTCCGTGGCAGGTGAACAATGACGGCAATATTTTATCTAATAAAATCTGTGTGTGTGTTGACTCCGTAGGACATAAGAATCCGGTTTGTCCTTTTTCAACAATTTGTTTTATTATAAGATTTTCATGATTCCCCCTGAAGGTCAGAACATATGACTGTAGCCGAGCTCAAAAACATTTCACGCAAGTAACAATGATTTTTTGAACGTAACTTGTACTTTCATTTCATTAAAACAATCCCTTGTTAGGACCCTTTATGATCCTCTCCTTCCCATACATCTTCCTCTCATCCTAATGAGAGTTAATGAAGAACCGAAAAGAAAGGAAAAATTACAAGATCATAGTCATCACCCCATATTTTTTGCATTTCCCCCTTTCAAGCGTGCTTTTGTTCCCCAAATTATGATTTTAATGGATCCACAATAATAAATTATTCATCCCAATATCCACACCTCTTGTACCCGGACAACTGTCAAGATCAAAAGGAAATCTTGTAGGATAATCTCGAAGAGCGGAACTAATATGTAATCTGAGACGATTATGGGGGGATAGAAAAACAAAAACAGAAAAACCTTCAGTTTCTACAGAAAATCAAGGAAGCAGAATCACCTGAAGCTAGTAAAATGTTTGAAATCTCCTTTATATTTCATGGGAACTTTCAGGGAAATTATACATGTAGGAGTAAGCAAGCTATAGCTCAAGGGAAGTTACACAGTATGAGTTAAGGAGAGACACGATTTACCTGCTCACATTTAAGTATATGACTTGGCATGAAAAAAAAAGTTTACTAAATGAAATTATTTAGGCCTGCAGCAACACGAATTGTGCACCATAAAATAATTACTGTGTGTATAGAAAAGAACCACGTGAAATTAATGGGACGATTTTATTGTCCTTCCAAAATTGCTTCTACACGTTTCCAAATGAAGGCAAAAAAATAGTTTTGGTTTTGACTACCATAATACTATAAAACTCACATATTTATCTGAGAAACAATTTTTTTCCTTGGGGTCATATGCAATCCCTCACGAGCTTTCCACCACGTGGAACCATAAACGAATTTTTGGGGGAAATTCTTTTTTATTATGTCAAAAAAAAACTGGCATATTTGCTTACTGCATATGGTAAACATTTACTTTGCCAACTAACTGCCGGCCAATTTCCATCCGTTCCTGCTCTTATTGTTACCTGCCCCTTGTTGGACATGTATAATCACTGGTATTTAATATAAAATTTAAAAAAAAGTCAATAAAAAGTTTATTAGATTTTTTTCACTCCACTTGCTCCATCCACCTCCGCACAAAGAAAAAGAAAAATTCCGCCGCCTTTTATGCTCATTTGACCAATATTAATTTGCCTTAATTTCACCGCAAAAAAATTAAAATTCCATTAAAGTTCCCTGGCTTAAAGGCGGCTAGAGACACCAGCTTCTTACTCATCAAAGGGATTACGCACAAGCAAAAGATCTGTACACAAATTTATACTGAAAATGATAAAAAATTTCTATTGCAGCATACACGCCCCAAATGACTGCTCCTTGAATAAATGTATAATTAGAGGCAAAATATGTACTAAATACCGTCCATGATGAAAGCGAGAGTTTTCCTTTTTTTCTTCTCAAAAATGTAAAGTGACTTTCGCTGGAATTTGTATAATGATGTCAAATCACATGCATCAGATGAGGGTGGGAGTGTGTGTAAAAGTCATTAATTCCCAATAAATCAGAGCATCCGCGTCATTTCCCCCTGACGCCTATAATCGTGGCCAACTCCTTGAAGTCCCTTTAACTACAGAGTCTGATTACCCCAAATCTCCCCAGAGTAATTCATCATCTGTGGCAAGAGCGTCTCGATCACTTGGGCATGATTATAAACTTTTACCCCGTCCATAAAACAATAATCATAATCAATGGGCATCATAAAAACTAAATATTTCACCATCCTCCTCAATAATCGACCACCACTGACCAATAACCATTAAATTGACTTCTCCTTTCAAAACATCATCTTCTCCCATAAAAGCATCGTGAATAATGGGAAAAAGTGAAAAAAAAAAAAAATCATCCTTTTTTTTTCAGAAACAAAAACATAATAGATCCCATCAATTTTTTTGAAAACGTTTTCCTTCCCTGACACATTGGAAAAGCACTTGTGATTATGGATGGGTTGAAGAGCCCTCGAGAGGCACACGCCCTTATCACAATAACCTAAACAAGTCCTTTTTTTCCCTGGTATAAACTACGAAAAAAGGATCAGCACATTTCCCCCTTTTTTGAATGATGCCATAATTCGCCTTTCAAAATTTTTGCAGGCACTTCACTCACACTTTTTATAAAAACACCCAAAAAAAACCGTGAGTGGTTTTACGCCTTTTCCCCAGCAAGTCTTAATAATTAAGAATAAAATTGTATTGGTGAAATACACGATCATACAATTTGGGGATGATGATGATGATCATCATCCTCGAGATGAATAATGATGGATTGAGTACAAACAATGAAGGGATGCATAGTAATCACGCTAATTATCAATGAACCACACAACGGCGGCGGAAAACAATTTCGTGTAAATGAGTTCGATGATGAGCGTCCCTTCGGCCTCTAGTATAATTTGCATTTCTTGGTAAAAAAAAAGAAGACTACAAAGAGGAAGACTTGCCCATGTTTGTGTGTACAAAAATGAAGGAAAATGAATGAAAACTGTCAAGGGAATCATACAAGGAATACAGATACAAGAGTCAATATAGAATTTTTGCGAGGAAATATTAAAGAAAGGGAGAATATCAGGGGAGAAACCAGAAGAAAAAGGACGACAGAAATGTGAAGAGGATGCTTCTATACGGGATAATACTGAGGGAGTTCAAAAACTGCAGCTCCTACTTAGACTTTGATAAACACCAATTGGCAAATCCACTGAAGAGCTAATTGTACTAATCAAAAAAGCTGCCAGGTTTAGACCAAGCCCTTTGGATCTCTTCCTTTACAAAAAATCACGTTTGCACGACCAAATGAACATATTTTTTTAAAAGGAAAATAAAAATGTAAAATAAATATGGTGTGTATACATATTTCCCCTCATATACATATTAGCAAGTTTTCGGAAAGACTTTTAAACAGACCGACTCACGCGGGGCAAGAGAGCTCTCCATACGTGCCAGTTGGCTCGTATGAGTTCCTACAGACACTTTGAGGGAAGACGTCAATTTTGCTTGAAGGAGGAGAGGAGGGGAAATTTTGATGTTAAGTACGGTGGAAGAGTGAGAAGAAAAGTATTATAATCGTGAAAATATCAACACTAATACCTACCACGCGATGGCTTTGACAGACATTTTCTGAAAAGGGAAGAAGAAAAAAACAGAGAAAACTAGCCTTTTACCCATTCACGCATACACTTGAAACCGTTATTATTATTATTACATCGTTTTGACTACCAACTTGTACAAGCAATTACTGGTTGTGAGAAGAGCTGCACTGGCTAGCTAGTGGTGTAGTACAAGTACTAAAAAAGTACAGAAAAAATTCCCACCAATTTTCTTCCATCCCAAAAACCACGTACATTTTTTCACAAATTGACCCTGTACGTCCATTCATTTTTTTTTTTGCGAGAAAAAGACTTGTTTTGCCTCCACAAATAGCACGTGTTAACACCGTCAGAGACTGTTGAATGGGGAAAAAAGGGGTTGTGGTGATTTGGCAAGAAGTGGATGTCCTCTCGTACTTACATGTTCTCAATTTTTATTACCCTTGTAGCAGTGATGGGAAAAGTTTTATTGATGAGGATCAATAAAAATGAGGAGGAAAAAGCCATTTTTTGAGCAAATCACGTTGTCACATTATTGTGATAGCTCCTCTTTGCCACTCTATCTCATTATATTACGACCTACAAGCAAATCAACGGACAGTATGAATCCGGATTCCGGATAATTATAAAAGCTACAAGGATAATAAAAAAAAAAAGCCGAGCAGGAGTTGCAATGGGAAATTTATTGGGAAAGGAGAGTCATGAAAGTGATTTAGGCGGAACCAGATTGCCTGCAAGAACAAAGGAAGAAGGAATAAAGTGGATGGGATCTATCACTGATTTAAAACCGGTCACAGCATTCCCAGTCATAATCAGTGAAGATGATGAAAAAGATGCCGAATGAGAGCATACATTCCAAGTACTGCAGCTGGGATTAAGTACATATAATATAGGCAGAGCATTGAATACAATCTGTTATTATTGCTCCTCATACGGAAGCCTCCTGAATGGCATTTGCCGGAGTGTCCCAAAGAACAGATCTCAAAATGGTAGTGAAATAAATGGGAACTTACCAGTAGCAGTATTCATGTGATCTCCATTATTGGTTTTAGGGTCACAATTCTTCCCTGTGAGAAGGTTCTTCTGACTAAGCTTTCTTTTCAGCGTCTCAATAAAATTCTTCGAGTCTTCGTCCTGCAATAATAGTGAATCATTAAAAAAGTGCATGAGGTATTTACAAGGGAACATTGTCAAGAAATACACCATTTCAACATACATAAAAATATGTATAATACATAAAAAAAACATATTCGTCATGCGAAAAGTATTTATTGTAGATGGAACAAAAGAAACAGATTTCTGTCCACTTCCTTATAAAAACATGAGAATCTTTCGTTCCCACCAAAGATCAATCTTATTCTCTTTATATAGCCGTTGGGAATGCATATTGGATTTTATTTATTGTCCCGTGATAAAGTGACTCTGCCCATGATAGAGAAATATAATCACTATTGATTCCAATCTACCGTCTACTCTATTTAGCTCAGCCCTAACCATAAGCATTCTTGCTGTACATTGTAATAATAAAAGAAGAATGAAGAATATGATGATGCCATCAGTTTAAATAAATTCCGGTTGACAATAAAACTACAAGATGTCAAGTTTAACGGAACCCCAAAGAAAAAAAGTTCAATGTTGTTCACATAGTACTTACAGACTATTTATTCCCACACAATTCCCCATATAAGTGAATATGCAAATGATTATGGGGGATTTGAGCATACTAATAAAAAAAGGAATACTGAAAAAATGGATGCTTATGCTTCCATTTTCTAGACACTATCTATGTATTATATCCCTACAAAAACCAAGGAAACATTCCGACATCAGCTGTTCATTTTTTTTTCTCTACACAAAAAAAACTGAGAAACTAAAATAGTATAATCCTTCACAATTTCTAATGATGGAGCTCATATAACGGAGGATCACGAAGGATGATCATTTTTCATGTCCCATGAAAGCGCATTCACACCTTGAACAATTGACGTTCATCTGCAATTTTACAAACTTTCCTTTATGATTATGCGTGCATTAATTATAGAGGAAAGATGAAAAGATAAAAATAAAAAAAATATTTCCTTATGCATGTGTCTTAAGTAGTACCTATCATACAGTATATTATATATTTATATCCCTATGTACGAGCATATATGTAACGTAGACCATCTTTATTACTATTTTCACTGAACCATATCAATTGCTCTGTCTCTCGTCCCATTCATGGGAAGTACCCCATATAGTGTCATTCAAAGGGTATGTTGGGAAACGTTTAAAAAAATTTGCATCCTCCTACCAAAGTTATTCCTTTCGTATGAAATTCACACATAATTAACTTAAGAGTATCCGCACACACATGAATGAGCCCAAGTCTTCCTTTTCTTGTTAGCGGCCTGTGTGCACTGTCCAACATCATGATTATAACTTGTAATAGTAAATGCACAAAAAAATATATAAAGAGCAGTCGGTTGCAGCGAGAGAATATGAGGGAAATTATGCGACCACAAACCACACTTCCAAAAACCGGCTTCCTTTGAACGTGGTCAAAAACTTTTTCCAACAAATATTTTAATTCTCAAACTGGATTCCCTCTTTCTCTCTCGTTCTTTAGTATGTACATGAATGCGTAGAGACAAAACGGAGATGAAGAACACCCATCAGAATATCTCTCGTGAAGAGCCCAGCCCTCATTAGTATGCAAGGAGAGTAGAGCCCAAGCTCTTGTCAAGTGCATGTAAGTAATACTCAGGCTGTCAGTTTCCCTCCAATACAAGTGTCCATGTGTTTCTCTGTGCCTTACAAATTTCAATCTATAAAACTGTTTTTCTCCCTTTCAGTTATTAATCTTCAGCCATTTCCTTCCTCTCTCTCTCTCTCTCTATCTTTCTCTCTCTCTACAGGCCTGGTGAGAGACGTGTAAAGCTCATAACAGAATCTGTAACAATATTGAGCGAATCCAAAGCCTTCTTTCCACACTGACTTTATTAGGCCAGCGTAACATTGAGAATATTAAAAAAACAAAAGTCAATGTTTTTTTCTTCTTTCACCTCTTCTTTTTAAACTGTTTAGGTCTTTGCTCTGATGACATGAAAAGAGTTTTTTTCTTCTTTTTCCTATTCTCTTCAGTGGACCAACATGAACTTTATAGTGTTTTAGTTCTTTTAACGATAATTTCGAGAGAGAACGAAGGGGAGATTTGGAAACTTTCAATCTTTGAGCACATGCCCAGGACCCATGGGGTGTGAATCCTGTCCTCAACTTGCTTTCAACCCTCAAAATGACTCCCAGAGAAATACTACAGTGCTAGTACGTCTAGATGTACATACGTGTGCCCTGCAATGACTTGGATATGGTCCTTGTAAGTATTAGCAAGAACAAATTGTTTGTCATTAAATCAAATTAAGTTCCATTTTTTTCAATCACACTCCTCCCCCTCCTTCCCTGTACTCCTTGCCCTTTTTATCACCTGGAGTCATCCAAAATTCAAAGCTCTCACGTACTAACAGACAAAACGTATGTGAGGAGAGAGACAAAAATGATAATAATTTTCCCTTTCATGATAAATCTATAGAAATGTGCTTTCATTTTTCTTTTCCCTTGAAATGGTTTTGACCACATGGAAATCAGAGTCAAAGAGTGAGTAAAGAGCCAAGTTTGTACATAAGGAACACTCCTTGAAACTCACAGCTCGGGATGGAGAAGGCGTTAATAGAGAAACAACCTGAATTCAGGATGCGAAGGTATAGCGACTCACAATCAGCCTCAGATCGTAAGCAAACAATGTACCTCAGGCAGACTTTACATATCCAAGTACATATGTACGACAATCCCAAACTTTCCACCACTACTACTGGTTTAGTAATGAATTTTTTTAATTCGTATAATTAATATTTTTTTGCAAAGAAAGGGAAGGCGCTTCTTGTGGATAGAATGTATATGCTTTTTCTGTAGCGCTTATTTAGCATAACTGTGAATGTATGTATACAGCACAATTTTACTACTAAAATATCGCTACCTGCCTCCATTCTTCCTCACAGCGTGTTCTGTGTACCTCCACAATTATTTTCTTATTTTACCGATTGATACTTGATAAAATAGGCGAAACTCAATTTAAGCCCATGTTCTTGTGTAGGAACTCATTCCTATTATATTGGGCACACTGGCTTTCCTTTTGGAAAAAAAATCTTTTCATCTCCTAACTTTCAGGCGAGAGAAAGAGAGACCGACATAGAGATAGTATGCAGAGAGCAAGAGAGAGAGAGAGTGAGAGGAAGAAAGAGAGACCAGGAAGGTTTGGAGAGAATATGTCCGCATAATTTTTGCCCACACACTCTCCTGTCTCTTTCTTGTCAAGTAGACCGTACAGAATGCTTTGATTATGAAAAGTCATCCAAATCCAAAAAAAAATTCCCTGGCCACTGAAGACTGATAATAATGGGAAGAAAGCATTACGGTGAGCTTTTATAAGAAGGAGAGTTATTAATAATAATAAAGGAAAAGCTTGTACAATATGCATAAATCAGATGACCAACTACCATGTACATATTATGTGTCCGTCTCCGACGATTTTCTCCGTCCATTTATTATTATATTGAATCGTTTTCCATCGATTGTTGTAGCCATTTTTGAAAAAAAGACGGTTGGAGAGTTTCTCATAAGTATACACATTTGTTTTTTTTTTTTTGGTACACCGCGTAATTTTTGCAGTTACTTGTCCTTTCACAAAGGAACCCATTATACAGGCTTCAAAGTTCCTGTAAACGGCAAAGGCGGTAACAAGTCTGTTGAGATCCTTAATACTCTCTCGGAAAAAAATTATTCCTCGCGTATATGAAAATGAAAAGTAGCGAAAAAATAGGCGTTAAATATGCATTAGAAATTTATTAGTGTGAAAAAAAATATGTTCCTGCAAATTGCATACACACACTCACACTTGGCGGAAGACGGATGACGGACGGTATATGCATGTTATTATTACGGTGATAATTACTAGACTATATCCTCACAAGTATTTAAAGCGTTCATTGGCTACGTACATTCCCGTTTTATTTATTGTTCTTGTACAATGCTCCTAAAATATCAGGCTGACGCTCAAATACATATGGGAAGTGCATGTATTGTTATGACATGACTTTTTTTCTCTCTCTTTCTCTCTCTTTCTGTCTCTTTCTCTCTCTCTCTCTCTGTCGCTTTCGGTCTCACTTGGTCAGTGCGTAAGCGACTGATTAATCTCACTTTGTATATCTATCGTGGTCGTCATAAGAAGGCTTCTCCACATAAATATGTACTTTCACATATGTATTAGCAAAAGGAAAGCCTCGTCTTGAAGTGTATGCGCCGCGTTGGAAAAAAAAGAAGCAATAAACAAACCAATAAGGATTAAATGGAGTTGAAGTGAAAGTGAAAGAAAAAACAACTATGGACTGATACATACGGATTAGATGCATTGTTAAAGTGTGTGTACAGTACATACATAATAAAAAGTGTACACTACTGCTGTTATTGTTTGGTCTCTTTGCCTATTACTAAACCATCTCAGACTCTGACTAATGTATTGGAGTGTAAAAAAAACAACATGTATACATTAGAGCAGAGGTAGAAGTGCTAGAGGGAGAAAACAATCATTTCAACTGCTCTCTATATTATTCTCCACTCCTTCCCTTTCTTCTTTTTCTTCTTCTTCTGAGTCTCTCCAACTGATTTGATAGCCGACCTGACTTCTCTCTCCTTGTGTTTATGTGCATAGGAGAATTTGGAACTCTAATACTAACGGTAATAATGATGATAATAGTTAGAGGAACGAGGTAAGGAAAAGATTTAAATTACCCTGTGGACACTAGTGCTAAACATTTTTTCAACTATTTCCTTTCTCGCTCTCTCTCTCTCTCTTCCTTTCTGGCCATTTTCTCCCATTATTAAAATATATCCGAGCTCTAATGGGAGAGAAAGAGGAGAGAGACAAGAGCAGAAAAAAAGAGAGAGGGTAAAATGAAACTCATATAAAAAAGTTGATCTTCCACACAGAAAAAATAGTATGAGAGAATCTAAAGAGATTTGCCAGAGCTGATCATGTTTTTCTTCCCCTGAAAACATTATCTAATGCCTTAATCTCATGCTCATCTCCTTTGGAGTCGTGTGTTACTCTGTAGCCGCGTAATTAATTTATCTCTGAGCCTTTATTTTACTCAAGCTACACAGCTACATACATAGGACTGTACTTCAAAAGGTAAATAATGACCATGATTTTCAGAGAAATTGTTCAAGTACAAAAAAAATTGCCTATACCAGTGGTTTCCAAATTAATACAAAAATCCATGCAAGCCTACACACCATCGTTTTTTTTTTTACAGAGCAACTTTTGTGTGTATCAGAAATCCTCCCAATAAATTTCTTCGTTCAGCCCAAAACATCTCTATCATTGCTTTTAAACATACCTAAAATTTCTGAATGAACGAGAGTAATAAATTGATGGATTTTGGAGGGAAAAAAAGGATGTGAAACCTATTGTTTACCTCCTCCACTTTGTATAACGAATTAGCTAGTGAATTAATTTGTGCTAAGGGCATGAAGGGATAAAGACAGAATAAAAGGAGACCCACCTTGGTGGCACGTGTGGGGAGCAGGACATGTTCGATGTAGACCTCAGCCGGAGGTTTGATGTTCTCATCTGCGCCATCGCTGGATGCCGTCGAGCTCGAGCTGGAGATGGTGGACGTGGAGCTGACTTTCCTCAACCATGCTGGCACGATGGTTGGGATCGGCACGGCTGGCTTTCCATCTGGAACCTCGTAAATATCTCCACTTGGCACTGGCACCTGCAAAACATCAAATCAGAACCAACTTTGAAATACGTAAATAAACACATGAACGCACCCGACTTAGGTATAGCCGCCATAAATATACATAAATCTTCATCTGCACTCGAAGGAGGATTTCCTTTAACTTGGAGGAATGGTTCCAATCTGGGATAGACCCTTCAACTTTCCAAGTGTTTATAAACACCAAGTAGAAAATAACAAGCCTCCTTTGACCTTAAAAGGAGTTGATTTAACACAAAACATGATTTTACGCTTACTTCCTGGAAATCCCGGTGCTTCAAATATCCATTAATCCCCTTATATATACAGAAACATCTACCATGTATTATGTGCATATTTTCGACACGGTAGTTGACCCTAAAATGTTCCAGTACTTATGTTAAAACTGTTTTCTGCCGCCATGTGACCCTTTAAGAATTCTGTAAACACGTCTCGTCAGATTGAACTTGATGCATTGCAGGTAAATGCACCCTTAAGGGATTGTGATGGGACAAAGCAAGTTTTTTTCATGCATTTTTTCAGAAGAACCTTGCCCCGCTCATGCACAAGTAAAAGTATTTTCATTTGTAATAATGATTTTGCTTCTAACAGAATATTGTTGCATTTTCCTTTTTTTTAAATGCTTAAATGTGACTGAACACGGTCTACTTTTCTACAACAAAAACTAGAAGTCATTAAGGTTAGAAATAATTACTTGAAATTGGCCAAAGGATGCCTCCAATACTTGTCTCTCTCTATTTCTCTCTTTCCTTTTCTCTCTCAAGGGAAAACCCAGTACACCCCCGAAGTAAAAAGTTTCTAAAATGTCATTAGGCAGTTGCATTCGACAATTCATAACTTCCACAATGATTTAAATTTTTGAGACTGCAAAACAAAAAAAAACCTTCAGACAAAGGGGTCATATTTCTAACATCTCTCTTCATATGCCACGGTTTGAAGTGGTGACAAAAAAAAAATCTTTTCGAATCTTCATTTGGTGCAAATCATAACGTGATTTCCTTTTGGGTAATCCTCCGTGTACAAAGAAATGCGATTGGAACTGAAGGAAGGACGCTGACTTCACAATGATATATTATTCAAATGTGCTACAAAATGACAATTATATTATTAAACAGTGATTCAGTCCTACATAGGCAGAGCTTCCCAAGCACGAGCAACTATATATACGACCACAAAATCATTGTTACGTTTTATCACAATTCCTTATGAGCAGTTCTTTCCTCGCTGGGGACACTTACAAAAGGCGTATATTTTAGCATCACTAATCACTCACACTACTTATGCTCCTTCCCATTAACTCTAATTACTGCCTTGAGTCCATCTTTTCCGCTTTGGAAAGAGGTCCGTGAGGATACATGTGTTAGGATTATGTGGGCAGATTTCTATTGCCCATTACCAAGAACAAAGGTCCGTGTGCAGAGTCATTCCTTTCAGAATTTAAGTCTGACAATAAGTGAGAAAAATACACAGTTTTCGCTACTTATATAATTTCTACTGCATCAATAATTATTTAAACACTGACAAACTTTACTTTCCGCTCAGCCTCTGCCTTCCTCTCACTTCTTCTCTGTGTTAACGTCTTCATTTACAATTTCTTCCTCTCCTCATTTACCACGCATTGAAATGTACACAATTTCGATTTTCCCAATGGGAAATAAATGCAACTCAATCAGAAGACTAATAATTATCAATGATGCCTTTCCTCATTATGACTTTAACATGCTATACAATGGTCTTCAAAGTAGATTGTGCAAGGAGGAAAATTTGTAATTTTGCCCAATATATTTTCTTTTTAGGAAAAATATTATTATTATTTATTCCAAATTAATTTACATGAACATCTTCCTCTCCACAGGCATACTAGTATTATGCTTTCCTTGATAACAAAACCGGCCACTTGTGATTCCTTCCCCCCCCCCAACATTCGCCTTCCCAGATGTTTCCCCTTCGTAACAATCACGACTTTTTGGCAAGGAACTTTCATCCGGTATACTCATCCAAGTCAAAAAAGTGTAAAAGGAAGAAAAAAAACCATGACTCGCATGGAATTCCTTTTGGAGTGAGAAATAAAGGGGAATGTAATGTGGCACTCTTTAGAGGATATTTGCATTTTAATTATCATGTAATTGAAAATTTCCAGATCCCCAAAGTTATAAGGTCGGCTGTGGTACACAGGCTGTTTCTTGTTTATTGGGTGGTGAGGGTGTGTCCAACACAAACACATGATTAGCATGTACGCACACACCAATTCCCCACGAAGGGGGATCCAAGAAAGAATCGAGCAGATGAGGACGTTCAGACATTATTTAAATATCTTTCATCTTTCTCTCTCTCTCTCTCTCTCTCTCTCTCTCTTTCCGTGCCTGAATCATGCTGACGAGTAGTTGTGTGAAGTTTTTCCGATTTCAAAAAGAAAACAAGGAGACATATAGACCGTGGAGAGAGACGGAAAGAGAGATGAAGAAGGGGGAACTCCCAAGAAAATATGCGGATGTAAAAGTGGGAACATTTTTTTGTGCAAGTACACATCTCTTGAGCTCTACCGATTGACTCATGTATATATAGATTATGACAGCGTCATAGTAAGAAACAGAGTAATAATTGTGTGCCGAGTCATTATAAAAGTAATGTGGAGGAGAGGAGCAGCACTCGACCAAAAAAATATACACTTTCACAGTACTCCTTTGGGCTGTAGCTCCTGCTAAAAACCAGGAACAGATGGGATTTTATTTTATTCACGAGCATCTTTCATCCCTCCACACTCAACATTAACAGTGGAGTGGTAGTGCTCATAAGAATTTATAATTTGCAGTTTGTTCAATTATTATTACTTTTATTACCATTATGTCAACATCCACACTTGAAATGGCTATTCACACAGATATTCTGCAGTTATGTTTACCAATTTCGTTGAGAAAAAAAACGTTTTGTACGAAATGAATACAAATAAATATCAGTTACACAAAAAGAGGGGGGAAATTACTAAGACGATTCGTCTGCTTTTTGCTGAGAGTGAACACCAGAAGTATCTAAAGAAAAGCTAAGGATGGATGTGTACAGCAAGCAATGGAATTTTTTTTCCCCCCAAAAAAAAGAAGTTTGCGTACTGAACAAAGATTTCTAAAGCACACACACGGGTGACTGTGTGAGACTGCATACAAACAATACAGTCGTATTGTTTTGTGTACTACTTCATCACTTTTTCGTTTTTTTTTCTCTCCCCCTCAACTCATCCTGCTTCTTCATCTTGAACTTCCATTAAGGCAGGGATTGTTTAAACATTTTCTTGAGGGGGATGAGTGAGACAGAGACAAGTACACCACAAGATTTTACTGCTAATCTGCATGCATTAAGTGGTAGGTGCGATGAGTTTGCACAAACATTATTACATAGAGCGAAGAGATAACTAGAGAGAGAAGCACCAAGAGAGAGAGAGAGAGACAGAAAGACAGAGAGAGAGAAAGAGAGAGAGAGAGAGAGAGAGAGTTCGGGAGACAGGAAGAAAGAGCAGGGAGAAAAAATAAGAATCCAAGAGAAAAGGCAGAACGAGATACAGAGAGAGTGTGTACAATATAGAGACAGCCAAGGAGCATATTGTTGAAGAGAGAATATTTTAAATGAGTGTGTGCAAATTAAATGACAGTAACGTCTTGGATGAACAAATGACACTTCCTGCAACTCCATTGAAACTGCAAGGAAGAAGATGTTGTTGAAGATGATAAATTATTAGTCAAAACCAGAGAGTTCACCCACGACTAAATAAAATCCTGTACACATCAGAAAAAAAAGCAGATTTTGCTTGACAACAATTACCTCCTCACGTAATGAAAGAGTATCTGAGAGAAAAAAGTCTTTCATTTCTAATTGTTCGGACTTTCGGACCCCTAACAGGGGAGTCAGCCGCAAATTAAAAATTAAGAAAATGATGAATTTGGTAATCATAATAATAGTTAACGGCGCGTCGATGTTTCCATCTGTTGCTTTTGCTTACTCTTCTTCACACATATTAAATGGACTAATAAATGTAGTATAATGATAGTAAATGCAATTGACGGGTAGCCCAAAACACCGGTTAGCCATTTTCATCAAAATCATGGGGTTATTTATTCTCAGCTTAATTATTTATGTTAATTTTAATTTTTTGTTTGACTCGTCTGATAATCCTTTAAAAAATGTCTTATGCTTGTCTTCAAGATCCAAACTTTTTGGCAGGAAAAGACAGAAAGAGAGGGAGATAATTTTTTTCATTTCAAGTGGAATCCAAGCAATGTGATTTAGCTTGTTGAATGTAGTAGTTTTCTTTTCGTCTGAAGAAAAAAAGTCATAATGATTTAAAGAGACAAGGAGCAACTTGAAATTAGACAGGAGTGAAAGTCATTTTATCAGAGAACCAATCAGCCTGAGATTTGACCATTCGTCACCACTTCATGTCATACTTTTACTGTGCAAGTACATCCGTAACTATTTTTTTTACGTCAGACCCTATTGTCATTCTGTAGAGTCTGACTCTTTACCTGTTTAAGTAAATACAAAGTAAAAGCTATTATTAATTAAAGGCGTGTATGCGTATGCAGTGACATTCCCCCCAGTACTTTACAGGTTCTTCCAAATTTCCCTCCATCGCAAAGAGCATAGGCCACCAACTGACCAGGAACAAGGAGGAAAACGTTTATGATGGTGTGAATGAGAATGTAAATGAAATAAAATGCTACTGAACGTGTAAATAAACGAGCTCAGCAAAAGTATTCGGATACAATCAGCCTTATATAATATAAACACACGAAGTCCAGAGAGTCAAGCCAGTCGACGTCCATTCGAGAAAATTTCACAGGAAGCCCAAAATTCTGCCTGTCCCATGTTTGCTTGTTAGAGACGACAAATTAATTTTCAAAATTTTGGGACTTAGGCTGGTTTGGCTCTCTACCCTCCGTATGTGTGTGTAAATCAATACTCTTCTCTGCCTCATTACAAGACGTGATTAGGAGAAAGAGCGGAAAAGGAAGGAATCCCCTCAATCATCCAACATCGCACAAGATTTCGTTCCGCTTCTAATTCAAAAAAAGAGAGAAATATCTCAGTTTTCGAAAGAGTTATTCCACCAAATGGGCGTAAAATATTATGTTGACTTGTTTACACGCAGAGACAAAAATTTATATGATTTTCTCTCGAAGAAGACAGCCTAAGCGCATGCAAAGAGTTACAACGACTAGTAAAAGGAAAACCAAATGCCTTAAAAGGACGCAAATGGAGCGTCACAGGAGTTTTCTCAAATATACGAAAATTATGCACATTTTCATGTGCACAAAGGAAGAATAAACAATATGCATATAGAATTCTCTTTTGGCGTCAAATGAAACAAACGTTTGCTTAAATGGAAAGCAGAGGGTGATGAAGGTGCTAATGATGATTCACCAGCAAAAGCTCCAAAAGAAAAACTTGAGAGCAGTCGCTCTTCACCATTGTTGTGCACACATTGTCCAACTTATTTGTTCTCCACTCACACGGCAAAAACAAAACAAAAGGACAAAAGAAGCGACTCATGCCGCTTCTCATACCAAATAAAAGCTCTGAAATTCTCAATTTGTTTGTCATTTTGAAACAAAAATTCCATTTCCTATATAATATTGTCTTTTTAGAAAAAGGAGAAGAAAATGCCATTTCGAAGAAAAATAGAAAATCGATAATGACAACAAAGCAGTATTGGAACACGTACTCACATTTTGAAAAGCCAATTTGAACAAAAAACCCCCCAAAAAAAACTTTCTTCTTCCTTCAATTGGGTGAATTGGATGAAATGGAAAACAGCCAATGTTACATATGCTCGTGTGCATAAGAAGGAGTAAGAAACTTACATAAAAAGCCCTGCGATGTAATAAAATGACTCTTTTCCCGTGTAAAACAAACTCTGTTAATTTAACGAGACAGCAGGATGGGGGAAAACGATGGGATAAATGATGAGCAATTCAATTCTCTATCTATAGCTCTTCGTTATTTTTATTATTTAACGTCTCTTACTTGACCAATTCGACGTGCCATTTCCAATCCTGTCTATATCTATAACCCACCAGACCAGACAATTGTTTCTTAAAGGGGATATTTGCGTATAGATCGTACACGTAATAGAATGAATGGAAATCTTGGGAGAAACATCTGCAGGAATGATTTACGGCGAAACACAAAGCCTTTGACGGCGGCTCTCTCATTAGAAGTCCTGCAGGGAAGGGACAGTTGCTTTTTTAATCTAAAAAAATCGCACATATGCACGTTATATACACACAAATAAAAGGTAGAAAGGGACATGAAATCTGGGATTGCTAATCAAACAAACCCTGCAAGGGAAGATTGCTAAAAAAGGGCTCATGTTTCGCTTGCAAAAAAAACGTTTTTACCAAGAGGCAACCAGGAAAAAAAAAGAAATCAATTGCAGATTTCCACACTGTAATCAATACATATTTTTCGCATTTAAGTTCTTCAAAAATACGTACTTTTGGTGTAAATGGAGTTAGATAATAGCCGTAATGAGACTTTCATCATCTTCCATCATTCACTCCATCAATCGATTACAAGGATGTGAACAGACGAATATACACGAATAGATACATATAAAAAAGCCGGAAGTGCAGAGACTGTTACAGTGTTCGTCGTAATCATAATAATAGTAATCCATTCTGTATCCTCAAGATTTTTCTCGTATCTTTTTTTTTCTTTTTGCAGTTCATCGCATCGAAGGCAGTAGCCAAAAAACATGATAGTAATATAATGCAAACTGTAAATGACAAGGACAAGAGAGGAGACATGAAAAACAAGAAGAGAAGGCTTGTAAGTTTTGTCTAAAAACTTCATACAAATTCAACTGCTGAATTGTTAACAATGTCTGCCGTAGATGAATGAACCTCTTTGACAGGGGAGAAAAAAGGGAAAAAACCTGCCCAAAACATGCACTTTGTAGGGTGACTCACTCTCCATAATAACCGTTTAGCTTTCTTTTTAATGTCTCAAAAAAGAGTATTTTACCTCCAATTTCCCCCCTGAAAAATACTCCCATACTTCATTCCTCGCGAGGAATTTCAATGAGGGCAATAAAAGAGAAATAGAGAGTACATCACACGACAAACACATCCAAGGAACATGCAAGGCCTCATCCATCCTTCGTCTTGTCTTCTCCATTTTTTCTACTTCTTAAAAGTGTACACTCTAAGAATTAAAAAAAATATTGGCTGGAAATACTCCGACGGGTTTATGAAAAACCACTAGGAAGTTTTTGCCAGCAGACGCTTTTGCCTTGGCATATCAAACAAGGTAAATCCCACATTAGCATTTTTTGCCAGTGCTTCTAAACAATTACGTATTTTCCTGCATTTCAAATGTATGCTATCTTCGCAGGTAGACATATCATACAAGGTGCACATGAAAATAACTGGCATCCCCATGTGCTTAGTTTCCCATAAGCCTTCTTTTATATTCCTTTTTTCGAAGGTAGCGAATTAATACTGCTCTTAAATTTATTGCTTTATTTATTTACTCACTTATTTATTCAAAATGTCATGTACATATCGTGAGCAACTCCATTATTTGCGCAATTGAGCTATTTTCATTTGGGATTTCTTCCTGTGTGAGTGGTTACGCAGAAGCGGGACTTAGGCATGTACATAATAAGAGTAGGTATTATTGTGATTAGGCGTGCTTGAAACAATTTACTTTCCACCACCTAATTACTGCTACTGAATGAATTATTATGATTAGGATTACTGCGAGAGAGTTCCAAAACTGTATTTGCTGGTCGTGTGTTCACATGCATTTTTGCACAGTTCACAAATATTGATTGATTTCCTTTCTTTTCTTTCGAAATTCCATTCCCACACCTCAACCATTTCAATCTTCCTCTCGCTCTTTCTCTCTTGCTCTCTCTCTCTCTTCATCTTTCTCTCTCTCTCGCTACTTCTCACTCTCTTTCGCCTCAGAGTCTCTCTCGTCTTTTGAAGGTGTTTATGTGCCTCTTGTACTAATACGCAATACCGTTTACTCTCGTTTTGAAATCCCATCAATATAATTACAATAATTTTGAAATGATCAACGAAATTCTTCTCTCTGGTATAATAAAATGTGTGTTTCCTCCCCTCCTAAAATCCTTGTTGGATAACTAGTATTTGTTAAATGGTTTACCCACATCAACAATGATTTTTTTTGTTGCTCCGCTTTCAATTTCTCCTATTATATGCATTTTCCATTTGGACACAGGTGGAATCCCACTGCGCCCGACAAAACTTTGACCCATTACCAATTCGTGCTTGGTCATTTGTCAAAATCCTTAACTCCCCTGCCTGGTTCTTGAGTAATATAATTTGCTTTGGTTTGTTATGATGATTTTTTTTTTAAACTGTCGTAATGTTGTCTTTCCCTTTTTTCACACATTTAACGAGAGCAGTTCTTTCTTCCTTTTGTCGATGTATTTTTCAATGCAAGAGGATATTAAACACGGAGGAAACACATGGAGATGCACAAATTCACGTAACATCTACATCTTTTTTTATTCGGACCACTTTTCGTACGTGAATGGGAGTAGTCGTGTCGTCGTGTGAGTTGTTACGTTGTTAGGAAACAAAAGGAAAGGGATTTTTTTGTCAAGTCATAAAATTCTCCATCGACTCATAAATAATATTTTTCTGAATGAGTTGTGAAGTCTCTCGTAAGGGCAGATCGCAGAAAAAATACAGAATCGCTTACTACCTTATATATATATTTCATAATAGCTATCACCAAAAAACAAAAGAACCTTCTGTGATGCTGGCAAAAAACTTTTAAATAATGATAATTAGCAGAAGCCGAACAATAACGGCTAAGTCAAGTTAATTCCCTAACCAATTTAGTAGCCTAGAGAGTGAGAGATAGAGAGAAAGGAGGCAAATTAAAAGGTGAGCAAGTTAATACATTGTGAAAATCGTACTAATAATAATAGTAATAATTCATTTCGACTTCATAAAATATCTATCTAAATGTCACTCCTCTTTCTTTCATTGTGGAGGTTAAATTACAATCTGGAGGAGCAATCTGTGAAAAAAAACTGTGTATGCTCATAATTGCATAGTTACAGTTACAATTATTGTGTACTTTGTTCCAAATGGCATACTCAAGACTTATTATGAATGTTTCAATTCATTATTTCTCTTATCACACTGAGAGTCTGAGACTCATATTAGAAATGACTCAAAGCTGGTACCCTTTATTTACAGGCAAAAAAGTGAGAATGAGAGAGAGAGAGAGGGAAAATGTGAATTAAAAAATCCCTGTCCAATAAATGCCTTTTGTGGTGGCGCAGGTAGCATTTACCTGTGGGAAAGGTTCCCCTTCAAAAGTAGAAAAACCTAGTACTTCCCTCAGAACGTGGTGAGCACTTAGGAAAAATAAAAATCCCCTACCTTAATTAAATTGATAGTGTCATAAAAACAAATGTTAGGTAACTACCAGACCAATTTTTGTCACGGTGCTTCATTCATATTCATACTCAGAAGGACTCTCATTTGCCTCTTGATTTCGTAAAAGACAAGCAATTCTTTCGTACAGAATTATCCACTAAACTCTGCTCTGTACGTGGAATTTTGAGAGAAATAAAATACAATTTGTCCCCGTTTCCTTCCACATTGCTTTTGCAGGGTGTGAACCTTCTGAGTCGAGTATCTGCATAATAATAATATGTAGCACGTGGAAGCTACATCACATTTCAGCCCTATGCACGGTAAATATAATGGTCCTATGCAGCTTTTGTTCAAGCAAAGCAAGGCAAATGTGGACATTTTCAGTGGTGTGGGAGTCCTATTTTGGTAGTAATCAAGCCATGTTTGAAGGCTTTCGTTTTTTGATCACTCTCTCTCATTCTTTCCCCTTCTTTCTCTCCCTTGTCTCTTTCTCCCTCTGTCTCTCTCTCTCCTCTCTTCCCTATTTCGCTGTCCCTCTCCTCACTCTTTAATCCAAAGTGTGTAATCAGCTGAGAATTGTCGTGACATCTTTGTGTATAAAGACTTCTAGGAATTTTTTGAGAAAGGAAAAGGTGTCTCTCCGTACATAATGTATAGCCCAGAAGAGCGAGGAAAAGTGATTTTTTGGTGCCTGTCTATACAATCCTTTTTTTTTCTTTTTTTCTCCTCTCCACACGCTGTGTGATTAGGGTGTCTCTTGACAAGGGAGCCTCTGACTTGTACCACCGAATATGTCGAACGAAGGTCGTGTTTGCATACTTGTCATTTCCAAAAATTTAATTAACTGCTGCAGTAGCAGGTGGAATTCCCACTTCCACGTCCATGGGACAGACCTATGACGCTTCACATACGACCACGCAGCTCTCTTATTGCTACTGCAACCAAAATAAATTGCAAATTGATTGAAAGTTTTTTTACTCTCTCTCTCTGTCTCTCTCTCTTTCTCCAAATAATGACCTGACAAGCGTCGGATGACAGTATTCTCGTCTTTCACTCTCGTACTGATGTTGAGGGAAGTCATTTGGTCGAGGTCTGTCTCGAGAGGGAAATGAAGAGGTGAATTAATTAATCTAACAAAGTGTCAACGACTATTAAGAGACCTTTTCTCCGACTTTGTGGTTCAAAGACTTTTACGATTGTTGGGAAAGTCATACTTGCCTTTTTTAAGGGATTATTACGTCCATGTCAATGTCTATACTTGGGAAGCTCTTCTTCTTCCTCCAAGAAATGCGAGCACTTTTCAATTATCTCCTTTCTGTAACCAAAGGATAACCTATGGCTGACCCCAAGTAATCCAAAATGTGTTGCTCAATCTCGCGAGTACACCTTTTTTGCACTTGTATCATTGTAAGATGAGACGGACAGTGCCATAGAGGTACTATTACTTAGCAAAGTGTCGCAAGCTAATAAATGTGATATAAACTCGCGTGGAGTCAAAGCGAAGAGCAAGTGTGAGAGGCACGTTGAGGTAGACGCAAATCCAAAGGTTGAGAGGCTCCCTCGTCCCTCTTTCTCTCGTCTTACCTTCATTGCAAAAGCTATCATCACCAACACTCCCAAAACATTTAATGGAATTAAGCAACCCGCACATACCCACGAGGAGTTAAATCATTTACTGTAAACTGCCATCCCTTCACAAAAAAAACAATGATATACTTTTCACTCCCCCTGTAATTCGTCATTCTCCTTGTACATGTCTGTGTGTACGAGAGAAAAAAAAAGCAAAATAAAATCATAATATGTGGTTCTCTTTAAACCCCGTAATTATGTGGATAATAATTATTTTATTATGTGTGCGTGCTGTGTGCAAAATTATAATGTTGTAATACCCTCCTTCGAAGTAACCTAATTTTGGAGCATATTTTTATGCATTATTATTATCATTAATGTTGTATGTTAGTCGGGAAGTGGATCTAATTTCTTTAAAAGTGTAATAATATACGTTATCCACCTGACTTTATGTAGGTTATACTTTTATCATGATTCTCTCCACACTTGACGTGAACAATTTTAGGGAAGAAAAGTCCATTCGCAAATGGATGCTATCCACGAGGCTTCCCCCCGCCTCCGCCTCCCTCACGTCGGATGGGACAAATAAAAAATGGTCTTATGTAAAAATTTATTCTCTCCTTATAATAATAATGATAATAAAATTATAACAATAGTCGTACGCGCTTTTATTATTTCTCTGACCAAGCCATCCCTTGGCCATACTCTGGGCCTTTTGACTCGTTTTTTCATGGGCAATTTTATATCGCCATATAAACATTTTCTGGTGGATGGTAAAACCTCTTTAGAGCAGAGAGGTATTTTATACTCATTAAATTCCTTTTTGTGGGCTCGTAAAATAATATTAAAGTATAATGGCAGTTGATACTCCATTGAATTTATTATTGAAAAAAATAATGATTTAAAAGGGGGAGAAAAAGAGGAGCGATATAGGCATTTAGGAGTTTTATGCACAATTGAATCATTGAATGTAACCAGATCTAAAGCCATAATTGAGGGGTGCAGGAGGACAGAGGATTTAATTTGAAAACAATGGCTGAATAAGCAAATAGGCTTGAGCCTGGACTTACTCATTATTCCCATTGTTTTTTTTGGGGGGATAACCATTCTTGTAGGGATTTGACGCAACTTTTTCTTCACCAGAAAATATTTGTGTCGTGGCCTATAAGTAGAGAGGAGGGAAGAGGAACAGTGAGGATTCTGTCATCTTGGGCCTTGATGACAGTATTAAAAGGGAGAAAGAGAGCGAGAGAATGAGAGGGACAAAGAAAGAACTTCTCCCGTGGATTCGTCCCTTTATTATTATTTACATTGCACATTGAGGTAACCATCTTGACGTCTTCTCAGTCACTTCTTTTGTCTCTTGAAGCAACATGGAAACTATTTCACAGTTATTAGATAAAAGAGAACACACGCATACATACGTCTCTCACACATTTGACTGTGTAAATAACACTTGAAGACAAAAAACCCTTTTTTTCCACTGGCAACCTCGAAGGAAAAAAAATTGAACACATATTACAAGACCACTTGACATGCGGAATAGTGTCAGCAACGGGGGAAAGAGAGATGAAGACGAAAGAATCCGATGACAGAGAAAGAGAAGATCATCGAGGAAAGACAGAGAGGGAGGACAAAGAGAGCAAACAGGAATTTGTGTAAATAAATAAACACATGTGTGGCGGAGTCGGACAAGGAAAAAAAAGAAAAAAACATAAACGGAGGTGTGAACAAAAATGGATGAGGACAAAAAAAATCCGTAACGCTTGTTTGGCATTTGTACCATGGTACATCCATGCTGTAACCTGCGATGTAGTAAAGGTGTAAAAATGTCCATTATGCATTTGGTCGTAATCATGGCTATGTACACTGACAGTACTACAAGACACATTTGTAACCAATTTTTTTTTAACTTAGAAAGGAATAGCAGCGTAGGATGTGTAGGATGGTAGCCGTTAGATGTGGAGGAAACCGTTTCCTCTGATATTTTGTTAA
This sequence comes from Disparrhopalites patrizii, assembly GCA_034698585.1. Lineage (NCBI taxonomy): Eukaryota > Metazoa > Arthropoda > Collembola > Symphypleona > Sminthuridae > Disparrhopalites > Disparrhopalites patrizii. Next base: position 76,296 of record JAQGBT010000046.1, read on the forward strand.
CACGTATGCCTTTTTTGAGCCAAAAAAAAGGCCAACAATGCCGACATCGTTAAAATATGTCTTCCCCCGCTTGTCCTGCACAACAAAGAGGAAGAAATGACTTTATGGGAAGAACATTAGTCAACCTTTTATTGCATGTGTGCTCTTGAATTGTATACAATTTCTTGGAATTGGTGCGCTTATTTTTAAACAAAACAGCTATTAAGGTGGTCGGAGGATGAATCCTGTATGCAAACACGAGAATTTGAGGAGGATAGAGCATGGAAAACATGGAATATCTCCTCTTTGAATCTGGTTTCTTCTTTGAACTTGAATTTATTCCCTTACAAGGTTGATACGTTCAACGATACAACACATCCACATATCACCAAACACAAAGGGAAATACATATGCAAAAAAAAAAGATGGCACACGCTTAAATTCACCCCTTAAAAGATTTTATGAAGGCTCACTACAGTTACGAGTTATGAGTGTTAGTCCAGATTCCCCCCCCCCCAAAAGACATTCACTGGGCCGATTATGCCATACTTTGGAGCTTATGTAAATGGTCACGCTCTGCACAGGGATACAGTGCCAAGAAATCTTTTGCCTCTAATGCATTGCAACCGGCTTCATGGGCCATCATCGAGCACTTCAACAATTCAACACACACTTGTCGTAAAAAAAACTCTGTATTTACCGTACGAAACTAAATAAAAAAATGTATCAAAAATTAGTTCAAAAGGTGTAATTCAGCCCGGAATGATACGTGCCTTTATGATTTACTCAGAAAAAAAGGACAAATCCTCACTTCAAAATGCACTTTACTGACATAAAAAAATACATGGTGGTTGGGAAATTATTTCTCAACCATTCCACGCAAAAACATTCTTGAATTTTTTTTACAGCAGCTGACTTTCCGCTCGTTATTAATAGACAAAAGAGGAAAAAAGTGACTGACTTCTCGTGAACCACCAAGATTTTTGTAGCGCATTTATCCTCTTTGGGTAAAAAAAAAGGTGAGTGATGATGATGGTCATTGCAGCAACAACATTGCATGGTTTGATGGAGAGAGAAAGAAAAAAAATGGGAAATTTCTAACCTACTAACAACAGACAAAAAGTCCCAGTTTACGTATGTATGTAACAGGACAAGTAAGGGAGTAAAAAATACTTTTTAGCCGAGTGCATTGCTAATGGGGGAATATGCAAAAGGTATATTTTTTATGAAAGAAGAGGAAGAGAGAGAAAGAGAGAGAGAGGAAACTTCCATTTAATATATTTCGGTTTACCACGATTCACACAGAAATTATTTTCTCTGCACCGTTGCAGCTGATCTCATCTTAATTAATCACGGTAAAGGAATTAAACCAGTTCATGTTGGTCTGGTTGTTCTTTCCCCTGCAGTTCCCCTCACTCTTTCCCTCTCCAAATGTATTCTCTCACACAATTTCCCTCAAATGAGGCAGTGACAGTTATTACCTTGGTTAATATGCTTAATCTAAATGAGTTCATCAAGCCCAACACTACAAAAACATTCCCTATTCTCCCTCCTATTCTCTCTCCTTCCTGGCATACAAACCCACTGCTAGTTCTCTTCCCCACAAACGTTTTTTTCTCTCTATTTTATGCACACTTTAGAATGCATCATACTTTTTCCGCACCGGTTTTTTTAAATTTTATTCTCACTTCCCATTCCATTCAAATATGTGCATAACTTTTTTGGGGGTGGGATGACAGTGTTAAAACAAATGGTATTTGTCACTCCATTAAAAAATGAAAGAGAAAAAAAAGAAAGGCTGACAGCCAGGTGAGATGCAAAGGGAGATTAAAAGGACTAAATTGTACCATTGTAATGCATACTGAGCTCTAATTCTTCTGCTCTTCTCTAGTCCACCTTTTAAGCCCAAGAAAAGCTTGGAGGGGAGCGTGCTTAATCCAATAAAAAGTGGCCACATATTATCGCACTTTTCCTTCGCAGTAAAGTGCTCTGATTTTCTGATCTCAGGGAGTGAGTGAAAAAAATGGAGCTGTATGAGATTTGAGAAACATGATGATTCTTTCTGCCAAAGCTCCCATCAACATGAGGCTATGCTTTTGGTGATTTTTTGGTCAAAATAGGTGACAATCACACTCCTCCACCATCTCCTATCGTAGTCTTAAGAGGATTTGCAACTTTTGCAGACTTGAGCTTGCAATATAACGTCGAAATAATGATATGGGTAAATGCACATACGAAGAGATATCCTCTTTTTCTCTTCTTCTATGATACAACTCAAGGAGGAAACGGGTTTTCATTCAACTTTGAAATAGTCAACTCTCTCTCTCTCCGTATCTCTCGAGTGTGTTATGTACACTACAAGCTGATAATGACGTGAGACAAGTGGTTCTTTACAACTTATGGAGACGTGGGAGAGGAAAAGTCTCACCATAAATCCTTCTGACACGGGAGAGTTGCAGCATCCTGACGTCCACACAAATCCATAAACATGTAGATTTTACTGGCCTTTATTCTCCCTTTCATTACACGTAACCTGACATTGACACTTCCATGGTCGACCCCTGTTCTCTGAATTAAATACGAGACATTCCGGGGCAACTCCCGAGTCTCTTACGCAAGACATTCCTTGCTTCTGCCAAATTCAGTACCTAAATATTCACCAAGAGTTAACATTCTAACAGCGAACTTCTTGGTGCATTTTTTCGGTTCTCCTATAAGAATGACTGCAGCGCCATTAATTATATGTAGGTTGCTTGAGAATGGAAGTTAAAGGACAATCCAACGGGTTTCCACTGTTTGATATTACTGCCTGTGACTTGCGTAAATGGCTTACAGCACGTACTTATAGTTATTACGTTAATCCAAGGTATTCCGAGTCGGTAGCGGATGCATCGTAATTAGTTATTATTGGCTATTATCCACTTTCCTTGCTGGTCAGAAAATAAAACTCTTCCTTACTAATTAATTGCCACAAAATAACAATTAATGCCTCCTTTTCATTGTTTGTTTGTAAATAAAAGAAAATGTGGTTCTCGAAAGGCTCTTGGGAAATTTTTAACTCAAATTCTTTGCCACTTCGATTCAGTGCATTCCTTGTGGAATGTCTTGTGGTGTAGTGACGATGAGTAAAAGTGATAAACTACACGGGGCAACACATGCAATGGCAAATGTGATGGAGGTTGGAAATAGTAGAATTATTAAACATTTGGAGAGTTTTTTTTCTGAGAAGGAAATAAACTTTTGCTAGATTTTTTCACATGGTTAACATCCATATAATATTTTTACTTGTAATTACATACTGGAGGCTGTGCTTTAACCCTGCCCGATTTAAAAAATATAAAAGTAAAAGAGGAGAAGGAGGACGATTGTTAACCTTGGCACGTAATAATTCGTGAAGAAAATGCAGGGAAAGGAAGAAAAATTAACCAAGTTTTTTGAGCTCGTGTTTGGTACTACTGGATACGAGGGCGACCACGTAAGAGGCGATACGCCTTGGAATGTGGTGGAAATGATGGGGAAAGGGAAGAAGGGATGCGAGGAAGGGTGGCAAGAGGGGATTTAGAGGAGATCCTGAGGAAGGGAAAGGGGAGAATGGTCAAAAGTTAAAAAGGTTCTGGGTGAACCGTTTTTAATGAGAAGAAAAATTGCGAAAAGGGAAGAAGTCAAATATGAAATATGAAATCTGAGAAACCCGCCCAACGTTTGAGGGTCACGATTAACAATTTGGGTAGATTGAGATATATCAAAATGGGAAATATGTAATTGTGCTCGTGGGAATTCTTTCTATTATTATTAACAGAGGAACAAATCATGCAAAGCCGGAGTCAACCGTGGATTTTACGGCTTTGTTACTGTCAGAGAATATTTTAGGGTGGAGGAAATTGGGGACGAAGCACATAAAAACAGAAGACAAGAAAATGAAGAGAGAGAATAAAATCGGATGTAAACCTAAAGAAAAAGGCTGCAGGGGAGAACCTGACACCAAGAAGAGTTGAAGTCCGTAGAGGGAAAAAACAAAAAAAGATTAAATATTTGAATTAGACCCCCGAGATAAGACCTGTCCCGTTGAATTCCTCTTTTCAACATTCCAACTCCCTTTTTTTAAATAAAGAATTAACCCAAACAAAAATTTTAAGTGTATAATGGTTAACACCCTACGAAAAATATTTTAATGGGAATGTAAAAAAACGTTTTCAGAATAAATTAGTGGGTTTATCCTTCTTTGAACATTTTTACAGACAGCCTTCCTGACTTCCTACGTGAAAGCTTTCCAGTGGGAAAAATACCTTCCAAAAATGCTCCTACTTCATTGTAAGCATGGAAAGTTTCGTTTCTCCAGGACAAAGCAAACAACCAGCAGTTAATCTGAGCTCAGGAAGAGCCTACCAGATTCTTCCCAAAGCCAAAGCAAAGTCCACCGACATCATCAATGTGGAAATCCTGTGGTTTACCAAATGCCCAAAATCTTGTTTTTGGAACTTTTTTTTTATCTACTTGGATGATCCCAACTCTATTCAAGAAGAAAAATTAGTCTTGCGTTGTTTTTTTTGTAAATAATCTTCGTGGAAGTCACTACCAATATGATGACGAAAGAGAAGGAAAAATGAGCTTGAGAGGACCAAACAAAATTACAGTCATTACCATAGTAAGTCTTGTAGGACATTGTAAATCTCATGTCACAAAAAAGCAATCATAATAATAATGGAATCCTTCGCCAAGAAACAATGCTGAGCCAATGAAGAGGAAGATGAAGACGAGGCATAACCCATTTCCCCCCATTATTTACTACCTCTTTTTCTTGTCCCTATTTTCTCAACCTACCTTTTGTTTTCATTCTCTATATACCCTTTTATTATTGACTCTTGAATGCTAAAAAAATAAAAACTCCTCTTCCAAAAGTGAAAAAAACAGACAGAATTTAATCTGTGAATATGCATATGACCACAGAAAAACCCACACATGGAGTGTTAGAAGATTAAAGCCCATTGTTTTCTGTCGTGAGTGACAAGCTTTTTTTTTGAACATCTTTTTGTTTCCTCAATCCGTTCTGCAAGTATACTCTTTTACTGCCTTTTTTACGGAAAAAAGTGAAGAAAGAAGGACAAAAATAAAGTACTCAATGATTTTCTGAAGAAAACTACTCAGAACGAAATCTAAGCTTGGGTTATTTTTGTTTTTCTTATACTCTGTCCTCTCTCTCTCTCTTGGTCACTCTGTTGGGAGGGATTGCCATTGGTTTAATTAACCTCGCCGTAATTCCTACCCCACATTAAATTTTGGGGACTCCTAATAAAAGGTTACAGAGCTTGCACATACTCAGATGTCTGCCTGTCTCTCAGAGTGAGAGGAAGGGTGAGGTTTAAAAAAATCCGAGAGTCACAAACGTTTTCTGATTCCTTTTAAAGACAGAGAGCCAAAAATAATGCAAGGCTACGTCAGCCCACAACAGACATCATTCCATCGGTGTTTTTAATAAATATCATTATTATAACGATTATAAAAAATTCATGAAAACCCAATCACACATGTTCATATCCTAATAGGTTCCATTTTTCACTAATAAGCCTCAATCCGTAGGTACGGCATTCCCTTTTTCAACCAGACCCTCTGTGGCTTAAGTGCGTTGGTTCACAGTGCGTTGTGCACATGTCTATCTTGTCTTTACCTTGCTGTCGTTCTTAATACCATAAATAATCAGGTGTAATTGTGACGGTTATTCCAAAGCAGAAAAAAAATATAGGCATAACCTTGCACTTTACAATGAGCTCCATAATTCATCACGGTTTTTATTAAATCCTTCTTTTCCTACCCTATGACATGTCATTAAATCCCTCACAACACATTCAAAACATGAGTGAGTAGGCAGAAATAAAAACCTAGGATTTGGATTAGTACCATTTTTAATCTCTGCTGTTCTTGGATATCATACGTTAAATGTTTTTCAAGACATACATATCTTGCTCTTTTTCTCGTTTTTGCTCTTGTCCCTTTTCATGATCTTTTGACTACTTCTCTATCTTTTGCTATTTCCTTTTTCTCACTCTCTCGTTGGTGTTTTGCTCTCTCTCTCTCTCTTTATCCTTTTGCCTTTCCTCTCTATGTATCTGTAATTTTCTCCCTCTCAAACCTTCTTTATGAATGTTTGTCTCCTCTTTCTCTCGCTCTCTTGCTCTGTCCTTTCGCCCCTTTCTCAATCTTCTCGTCTCTCTCTCTCTTGAGTTCTGTCTGACGCTTCCCCTCCGAGCGTCTCTTTTGGTCTCTCCTGCAACTCATATGTAATGTTTAAGTTGCGTAGAAATAAAAGGATTGCATACATAAAACTCCAGAATGACAATGACGACAATATCTCAAGAGAAATTAGAGCTGTATAAATACAGTTATTACAATTATTTATCCCCTCAACGGGAACTGTAAGTAATCTCCCGCTTGATTACACCACCATGGACACCAAAGTTCATCTTCAACTATGTACACATTACACATACCCCGTACAAATAGAGTGTCATTCTGATATTTTTTTTTTCTTCAGCAAACAATCTTCTCGTACTAAGAAAGATTAAAGGGACGTGCAACCCGTTTCATTCCGGTTGATTGAACCCGAAGAAAAGTCTTGTGAGTGTGTGTACATTCTACCACATTATTATTATTATTATACTCTCGAAGCTAGTGATGTTACAAATAATAAGTTGAAATAAGAGTGTAATAAAATTACACACCCTCTCAACTATTAGGATGATGGGCTGAGTGCTTGTTATACTCCCAAGGAATGGGATTGATCTACATTCGTTGGTTGAGTGTGGGAAAGTCTCTGTCGGAGCCTAACTTCTTTTGCATGTGATGACAACGGGAGGAATAACAACAAATAACATCCAACAACTTATTTTTCCTCTTCGAGTGTCTCTCTTCTTTTCGTCATGAGCATGAAATTCATCTTGAGAATCATTTAGGTTCATGTGCAAAGGCTATAATGATGTCTGATGACATGGATGTAGTTACTCTGTCCCACTGCTACTAATAATAATAACGTGCTCTATTATGGGTATGCTAATGTTCCCTCAAAATATTTATTCACGCATTATTACTCCCATGTCTTCTGCTCCCATGTCATGTTAGACAAATTGAGTGTAAGCTCCACACTCTTTGCGTGCAACAATGGCAAACTCAGAGCAGCAGAGAAAAAAGATGAGCTTTATTAATATTTTTCCATGGAGTATTCAGACAGAAAAAAAAGGGTTGACGTTAATTGACACATGCGAATTAGTTGCAATAATATGAGGACAAAATGTATTTTCTTTCCTAACTCGGCCATGGCTTTAAAAAAAAGGGAGCATATATTTTTTTAATAATAACGAAATATGTATCTTGGGTTGCAGAACATGATTATGTTAGCAGTTAGCACAATAATCGGAATAATCACAACAAAGGATTGTCGTCCTCCTCAGGACTCCCAATGCCATGTCAATGCTTGGGACGACCAAGCAAGTGCACTGTCGTTTTTTTTTTCCTCTTCCATTTCTTGAACCTTCTAACTTCTATACATTTCTTTCTTATTTTATGTACGTTATGTATACCATGAGAGAGTGCTAATATTAATATAATGTTATTAATGTAGTTGCGAAGGAGTACACTACAACAATCCATATACACACTTCGTAAGGTATCACCATAATGGTAATTTGACCTTCCTAACCGTTGGCTCATTTTTGTATTTGAGCCAAGAATTTAAATAAAAAAAATTTACATAAGTTAGGCAATAGACAGCTCCATGCTTTTTGAGTCTCATTTTTTTGAATAATATTCTTTTGCAGCTACGGACGTACAAGTACAAGGGGTAGTAAAGGAAACAGAGAGAGAGAGAGAGAGAGAGAGAGGGAAAAATTTTTTAATTTACTTTTTGGAAGCGTTTAAAAGCTACCTCAAGCAATGCTTTATGGCTGTATACGAAAGAGCCTTGTAGGACGGTGTAAAATGGACACTCACTCCGTTTTAAAAACAAAATATATGAAAAAAACCTTCAAAGTAACCAAATACGAAAGCGGGCGGCAGATGACAAGAGAAAGAAGATAAACCCTTTTTTCCCTCGCTCTCGTCACTGATCTTCTTATTGGTATGGAGGCAGTAAAATGAAAATGTGTTAAAATTGACGTTCGGAAATAAAATAAAAAAAAGAAGAGGAAAGCTACTGTATAGAAAAGAATAAAATAAAGAATTGGGAATGAACGTAAAGTCGAACCTTGTCATCCTCGACATCCTCATCAAAGTCGGAGCCCCAGTCACTGGCATCATCACTGATTCCGTCGCTCTCCAACATGATCCCGGCTTTAAAAATCTTGAAAGTCTTCAGAGACAATTTCAAAGCATCCAACAAATCCTCTTAGTCTGTCTTCTCTACTTTTCCTTCTTGTACTTACTCTACTTTTATTTGTTCTTTCAGTATCCACAGCATAATAAAAAAAAGTCCGTCCAAGACCAGTAAAAAAAAGAGTCTTGTGGCAGTGAGAGACAAGAAATCAGATAAGAAGTGTTTGTGAGAGAAAGGAAAAAAAGGTTGATGAGAGAATTACAATTTACTGTGCCACTACGTTGGCGACGTGACGAAATCCAATGGTCAAAATTGTAGAGAAATGTTTCAGAACAAAAATTAGAGAACAAAAAAACAAATCTAGATTAGACGCTCCTTTGTGAATCTTCTCGTAAGGTTCATGCAAATGGAGGTGCACTGGCTCACGTTATAAATTGGTATATTGCTCCAAACCCAGTTTATTATTGTTTTTTTTTCTAGATCGTAGAGAGCCAAATGCCACTGCTCAAAACCACTGTAATTCACCAAAAGAGCTTCAACGTTATAAATTGTTTCCTTTATGATACGCTCATGTCTGTTGAAAGAGAGGAAACCGGCGAAGGAGGAAAATGGGGATAATCAGAAGAAATACGAGAGAAGGATTTTTATAAACAAGTCAAATTAACCTTTGAGTGAGTGTAATTGTGTAGTCACAGAGAATTCACTTAATGGCAATAGCTACCACTTACGGAGTCAAGACACACACACAAACAGTCCCATCTGACTCTTCTACTATCCTCCTTTGTATTTCTTTCAATGTCTTTCTGCGGATTACCCTATATTTTAACATGTAACCACAGAAGTCCACTTACACAATGACATTTCGAGGACCTCGGATGAATTTTTTGTTTGTTTTTCACTTTTACGGAAACACACAGGGGATTCCAAAGGGCTGTTCGAACTGGCTGAGACGATTGCAGTTTGTAAATTGGAATGATATTGGACCAAATAAATGGTGTGTACTGTGTACGTGGGGTAAAGTGCACTGACAAGGAGAGCTCCGAAGGAACGTCCTGCCTCGATGAGAATCGAGAGTAAAATGATGGCCATACGCCTTTCTTCCTTCCCTTTACATCCAAAGGCCGTCTCTCTCTCTCTCTCTCTCTCTCTCTCTCTCTCTCTCTCTCTCTCTTTCTCTCTTGGAAGTTATTTTCTTCTTACTTTTTCCTTCGCCAACACACGTTCAAAAGAACTTTTATACGAGAGCTTTCAACCCCTTCAAGCCAAGGGGAGAGAGAGAGAGTATGTAGTAAAACCAGAGTGTAATTATGGTAATGCTCCCTCTATAGCCATACGGAGAGAGAAGAGATGTGTGTATAAACAACTGTAATAATAATATGAGTACTAAATACTAAACGCTCTGTACACCTTCTCTATCCCATGTTTTTTATTCTCTATAACTTCCACACAGGTTTTAAAACATTGGGAAGCCATTTAACTCCTCATACGTATACATATGTATGTATACATATGTGAACACGTTGAGACGTACATATACCTACACAAAATTGAGTATATCTGGATACACATATAGAAAAATGGGGGGTGAAGGCCTACATGAGCAGTGCTTATTTACTAGCCATGGGCAAGCTTATGGTCTACTCTACATACGCTCTGGTCCTGGCAATCCGTACATATGCAACAGGTAAAGCTATTAATACACGCATGCTATGTACATATGTGATGCAGTCAACGTTTCTGACCACATGGCAGTCTTTTTGTACTCAACTCTTAATTTTATTGTGAGGAAGCTCAAGTGCACCACACATATTATGGGGTCCTTCACTCATTTTGAGGCTTCTTCATCCTTTTCGTTTTTTTTTGGGGGGCTATTTAATAGCTCTTTTAGGCGGATACATGTGTGCACATGCACGCGAGTGGCACATGCAGATTCGGAGATACTTCGGCAAGCTGGTGCTGAGTATTACTAAAGGGACTCATAGACGTCTACATAGAGCCATGCAGAAGTGGAGTTGTGAGGTTTCCTTGTTCTCTGGATATTCTTGGGATGGTCACAAAAAATAAAGGGCTTCTTCATGGAAAATGTATTTGAGACAAAGGAAGAAAAAAGCCAGTGGCAGAGTCATTGCCTAATAGGAGGAAAAGACATTGACAGTGATGTTTCATCTTTTGTGTAACTTCCATCACATTTGCAAATCTTTCAGCAAACACAAATGTTGGGATATTAAATGATTTTACCATTATTTTAATTGGTTTATTATAAACGTAAACAATATTCACCTTGAGTGTGGCCACAATTCAATTTTTTTTTTGAGCTTGAAAAAATCTCTTGGTTAGATTTTTCCTCATTCAAGGAGATATTGCGAAGTAATAATTCACATAAAGAGTTACTTTCTTACGCCTTGTTGACTACCTCTTTTTATTTCGTACATTACGGTACAAAGGTATTTATTCCAGCAAAAAATGAAGACAAATGAAGGTAAAGCTGATTTAATATTCACATTTCCCATACTTACAGGTGCTATTGCTCAATTGGAAGTAGTACGGTAAAAATGGGAAATGCCTCTTTTTTATCATTAGTGCAGGTTTCCGCAAAATGTCAACTTTTTTTTGAATTACGATCCCAACGACGGGGACTCCGTTCTGGGATTTTGAAATACTTTCTTTTATCTGGTAAATCCTATTTTAAATAATAAAAAATTACGACGCCGTTCAATATGGCTCATCCAAGGGAGTTGGATTGTGCCAGGAAGTTTTCCACGGGAATTTAATTCCAAATAAACGCCGCATGAATCCTAATCGGGCTTGTTCAACTTGGATGGAAGGACCAATAATGTGATCTCAAATCTCGGAAGATAATCTTGGTAGGCGTTAGGCCGAGTTCATTTTTGTAGGGAAGAAGGGAGAGACTGCAAAGTTGGTTCACGTGTGTAAAGTACGAAAGATTCCGTGGAAAATTGTAGGAGTGGATGTTCAGACGTTCAGAGTGTAATTGACTTGAGCTGGAAATTTGTTGATGTTGTTCTTTTGCTTCAAGCTGTTAATGATGATTGAATTGAAAGAGTATATAGATGTACATATGTGTATGTGTATGTGTATGTGTATGTATACATATGTGTGAGTGTGGAGATTCGCGTGGTATTAAAGAGCGAGAGTGAGGTGCCGGTGTCTGCATGGGTCCACTGGCCTACATTTCAGCTTTCCTCAACACGGCCCATCATGATCGTCTTGAGGGTGTTCGAAATCACACGTGCATTATTAGCCATATTGGACGATTAGCACCATAAGTCTTCCATTGCCCTATACCAAGGGCGAGATCTGCTCGTAGAGGAAGAACAACAGAGCAAAAGATTACTCCTTTCTCTCTCTCTCTCTCTCTCTCTCTCTCTCTCTCTGCCTCTCTCTGTCTCTCTCTTGCTCTTTCTCCTTCCTCTTCTTCCCCCTCATTTCCCTCTCCCAACTGTTGTGCTTTACAACTCACTCTCGGGTATTGCTTTCATATGATTGCCAAGAAGTCTTTTAAGACTTTATCATCCACCTGATCCTATCAGTCTGTGTGATGTTACGGGAGAAGGAGATGCAGTAATAATCCCTAAGGTAGACTCACATGTATTGGTACATGATTTAAAGGTATTTTGTTGAGATTCGCCTCCCCCTCGGAACACTGCGCAGTATGTATGGGATCTCAATGAAGGAGAGTGATGGTGGGGATTGCCTCAAAAAAATACACTCCCTTTTAACTCGTCTCGTGATCATGTCATGCTATCAGGAATTTCATTCATTATTCCCCTCAAGAGTGATTCCATGCACACTCTTGTCTATCCTTATACCTGTAACATGATTTTCTTTATCACGTAAATTATGATTATAACTACACGCAGTGTGTTATGAACGCTTTGTGATGCATTAGATGGACCAAGTTTGCATTCTTTCCCTACTTGCAAAACACACACAGGCGAGGAATTAATGCGGAGAATTTTCCTTTCTGTAACATGCTGATAATATCTCAGATTTTTCGAAATGCGTGTTCCAAAAATTAAAAAGGAGTAGTTACTGATTGACATATTCATTCTGATTCACGTTATGTATCGTCTGCACGGTGAGGTGGGATATTTAATACACTCGGGAAAGCGAGAGAAAAGAAAGAGAGAAAAGGATCTCCCAAAAAGGTTTCGTCCGGCGCAGATTTGTATAAATCACAGGAAATTAAGTCAAGTGTCAAAATCTTTGGCGGAGATTGAGTACCCTGCAGACACACATTTATTAATGTGGACTCTGTGTAATAACTCTCATCACATTGAAATCGTAGGAGAGAGATAGAACGAAAGAGAGAGAGAGAGAGAGAGAAAAAAGACAAGAAAAAGTCGAGACGGAGAAATATAAAAGGTGACTTTTGCTACAAGCGACACCGCGATATGCGTGCTAGCATGAATGATATCTGGTAATAAAATATTTATTCCATATCGTGGGAAATGTAATTTATAATAATGTTTCCATCTTGAAACCAGCACAAACGTTTACCAGTGAGAAACTAATTCTCACTTCTCCCCTTTCTCCGTCTCTCCCTCTCTCTCTCGCTCTCTCTCTCCGTATCGCTCTCCCTTTTCTCTGTGACTAATGGTAATGATGGACGTTGAAGGAAACCCGAAACTCTTTGAAAGTCATACATTTAATACAATTTTTCTGTTTACCTGCTAATGAAATACACACGTATCAGGATCAGTTCCACCAAGTAGTATTTCATTCACGATATATTCCTCCTTGTATTTATTATTTATTTATTTTTTGCTGAAAGAAAGGAAAAACTCACCTTTTTCTTGATTATTTGCGTAAAAAAACTTTCTTTGCCCCTCTGAAAAATATGTCTTGACAGCCATCCGTCTTCTTTTTTTACTACTGCAATAGTGTTATGCTTGTACTTTGGGTTGTTTTCTACACGAAATTATTATTTCCTTCAAAAGGCCTCCCTCGTTTCTTCTTTTTGGGCCGAGCAAAAAAAAACAGAAGTAGCACCATTTATTCCTTGGCTTAAAAAAATAGGAGAATCTATAGAAAAAGAGAAAATAATATGTATCGCTTTCTTCATTAATATGCTTAAAGCTGTAGTGTTTAATTGGTAATTATTTATATACACGGGGGCTATTATTAAATCCTTCCCCGCGTGCTGCTCAGAGATACTCGGTACGACCATCTTTGAAGAATTTGCTATTGCGAAAATCATGTGTCGAGAAACCAAAAAAAACATTTTTCAACTGTTAAAAATAATCAAACGAGTAACCGCGTGGAACACATTTAATTTTTGTTGTTTTACAAACAATAATCTGAAGTTCCTTCAGTACACATGCACACGTACACAAGTATAGGGATTTAGGGATATATGTATATGTGTATGTGTACACACGTATGTATGGATATCTGTACACGAGTACACACATGTGTATACTCGTGCATTGCTCCTACTCGGACGTGTGCATATACATAGATAGATATATAAGGGTTTTTTTTATATAAGGGTGTGAGGCAATATTGAGAATAATAATCAAATCAAAAATCCGCATCGAACCGTAATGTACCAGCAAATGAGTCTCTTGCCGCTGTTTTACCTCTGCTACGTGATCAACGTTCAAGGCATATAAGGCACCAATTTCCACCGCAATCAACACAACTTAATTTCAGGGAGATCCTTATAGCTATAATAAAATATTTAAAAAAATATAGTCAAAATACCACCGCCGAATTCCGTAATTGGGAGTTAATTGCAGGTTAAAGGGGCCTGGTCATTGTGAAATACTGTGATTATGACGTTTATCAGGCATCAAGATGCTTCAAACCGAGCTTCTACTCATCAAAGACTTGGCTAATAAACTGCAATTTTTGTCAATAATAGTTCACGCTTTGGTTTTTTTTCCTCAGAATACACACAACTCTCATCTTATTTTAGATTGTAATTGCATTCATTTTTATTAATTCCCACTGATTTCTTTTTTTCTCTTCTTTTGTTGGATTTGTAGCATGAAATAAAATGGGCATAGTCACTGCTGGTCTATGCGGGTGTACATGATAGCTATTATATTGCTATTTATATGTGTACCTGCGTCCAAACAAGTAAGTATACATATGTATGTATACATATATATACACTATACATAAAACAATTCCATACGCTCCAATTGCTTCTTCCGCGAAGGAACTGACACAATGTGTTTGATGCGAGGTGGCATGTGAAGCTGTACGTGTCTTTGGGATTTTTATTTTTGCTCTTGGAGGTGGACTTGACCAGCCGTGGTAGCATCTCATGTGCTGCATACAAAGCAGTTCATAATTCACCTTCATTTCGTGGATTTTTTGCAAGTTTGCACTGTTTTGCAGAACACTTTCTTTCGTCGAAGATGCGAAGCGTTGATTTAAAATTGTACATATCGGTCATCAGCTTAATCCTACACAGAAACAAACAAAAGGGGAAAAAATTGCCTCACATGCAACTGACAGAGGATGTAACGCCTTCCACTTTATTATTGGTGACTATCGAATTAGTAATCAAGAAAAGAAAAACCTGCTTTTGGAAAACTTTAGATACTTTTCCTGAACCCATAAATAAGTTTTTGCATGATAGTAAGTCCTTTAATTTTCATCAGGAGTTTCTGATCGATTCCTGCTGATTTAAGCCTTCGAGGGATGAAACTGATCATCATCACTTTTTTTTAACTATTCCTTTTCACCTACACGCTTTCTGTACATATGTGCTTTTCTCTTTCAAATTCAATGAAGCGTTTACTTTAAAAAAAAAAAAAGAAAGGAGAGGGAAAGGGAGAGGGCATTATACAGGCACCAAAATATTGTTTGTTTATTCGATGGTGCAATAATAGTAATACTTTGTTTATTCATGTGCTTGTGCGAGCCATGGGTCAGTTATGTTAATTGTAAGTGCGGAGATACATACAGGCGTTCATACATATATGGAAGGAAGCCAGAGTCATACACATTCGACGAGGTAATAATCATAACAATCATACAAATGGACAACAATGCCAGAGTCCCAACAATGTCTTGTGCATACATACACAGTGACTTTTTTTGTGTTTTTTATAATTCCAAATATTTACAAGTTGTTGTATGTGATGTGCAGTAGAGAGGGACTTGTCAGGTCAGAGAACTTTTGAGGAGATCAACACAAACTAAGCATTACATTATACTGGTTGATAGTCCTTGTACGCTCTTAAATTATTATAAAAATAAATACCAGTAACAATTACAGATTTCAAAGTACGAATATTGGACAGATGCAGATTTGGATGATTCCCACAAGCACCAGCACAAATAACCCTTTCCTTCCCCATCTCCCTCTCTTCCGTCCGAAAAGAATTAGGAGAATTATGAGCGTGTTTATGAGGAGTCGTTTAGTCATATTGACAAATGCATTTTAAAAGAGGTGATATATGTCACACGTTGTCTGCTTTATCCTCTGACAGAACATCTTTTTATACTTCCATTGATTTTTTTAAAGTGTTGGGAAAAAGGGAGGGAATGGAAAATGTGTGCAAAAAAAATTGAAAGTGGTAAAGTGCATTAATATTATATGGAGTTAGGGGAAAGCCTCTCTACTTTGTTAGTCATTTATTTTTCTTATTACTTGCTAATGGTTCCCTCTTGTCTCTCCTTTCTCTCTCATTTCTCTCTCTCTCTCGCTCACTCCCTCACTCCCTCACTCACTTTATTCTAATGTTATTTATTCATTCGCCATCTTCCCTGTGATAGTGTATTGGAGAAACATCTTGTGGGCACGCATTCCTGGTTTCTCTCTCTCAAGAGTCCCTTTTTATGTCATATTTTTTATAGGAATGATATTTGTGAGATTTCCCATATGTACCTACACTTTTGCATTTAAATTCGAAACTTTTCTAACCAGAAGAAACGTTTTAATATTCACTACAATGTCTTTTGAGAGTGCCAGTAGTTGAATAAAAACATGTAATGGCAATGAAGATGTGTACAATATCAACACTTACATCTGTGTACATGCATATGTAAATGCAGACAATATTAAAAATACGTGAATCTCTATTAGTTTCTTTTATTATTTCAATATCAGAAAATCAAGTGAACAAGTCTCATTCGTTATCACATGCTGTGTGAGCATTTTTTAAACTGGACAAGAATGACCGTACGTGTTTGAATGTTGAAGCGCAAGCTTTAACTTGTACATTTTATTAGAGGGAGGATGGCGACAAGCCAAAAGAGTTTACTTGTTACTTTTTGAATGAAACAAAAAAAAAATCATCTTCTGTTTTATATTTTATTATTATTATTCCTTTCAAGATGAACAAGTTATGTTTGGTGATATGCGTGTCAGTTAGCAAGTGCAGGACAAGTGGTTAGTGTGAGAAAAAAAGAGTTTGGGTGAATGATGAGGGAGAGAGGGCTAAATCATAATAAATTCCTCACACTCCTTCAAAAGATCCCATCTTTGCGTGTGAGTCCCTCTCGCATTTTCATATATATACACAAATTATTTTTAAGAGATGAGTAGCAATCAAATTGCATTTTTCTCCTTCACAGGGGATACAATAATAAGCACAAAGGAAGGGATATTTTGTTGTAATAAAACGACCAGTTCTATTATCATCAAAAGAGGGAAATGCATATGTTTATTGTTTATAGATACACACCTGGGAAAATGTTACGCATGCAACCAATATGTATGCATTATCAAGTGAGCAATTTTTTCCCCTCTATATTATGACTTTCTAAATATTTTTTTATACTAAACAGTAAACGTGCAGTAGTTGGGAGCTGATGATGATGAAAAAAATTGTGATAAACGGAAACGTCTGAGGAAATTAGTTTTTTTTTACTTACTTTTTTGTTAAGTACTGAATTTTATGACTTGTTCCTTAGTGCCTTGTGAAAATGCAGTTGTGTTCAAATTAAGAGGTTAAAAAAATGATTAATCCCCATTGTGTACCAGAGGAGAATGGATGAGTGCATTACTTGTTAACAAAAAAAAAGCTATACGTACATTGTTCCTTCTTCTGACGCTGAATTGATTTATTTATATCCATTTTTGCAGTACTCTTGTTTAATTGTTTCGTGCAATTACGACTGGTGTGATTACAGCCCAAATTTGTACCTTAAGCCTAATCCCGCCGTGAACGTGTGAGTACGTTTTGGGGGAGTGAAACGAGCTCGAGTGTGAAACAGGAATTGTTCCGACTCATGTACTCCTGTAGTCCCTAATTGAATTTGGTCTGCATACAAACATATTTACATACATCCATCATATATTTTTACCTACACGCGTGTGTACATATCTATGTCATTTCTTTCCCCGTCAAAAAACCCATTGTTCTCGCCCATTTTAACTGAAAAAAGCGAGTTCCTCTTTGGGGGTAAACGAAATACTTGTAGCAAAGCAAATAAAAAGTAATTCATTTTGCCGTACCAATTTCTTTTTATGCTCTGAGTCAAAAATATACTAATTGTGGCGGGAAAACGTGCTTTGGCTGGACGATTTTTGCCGATTTTTTTTTTTTGTAATTGTACTTAATCTTAACACGTAAGCACAGGAAATGCAATCTAGACAGAATGAGAACTTTGCAAGTATAATAAATAAATAAATTATGTAGCTTGAAAAAATGTTGGAAAAGTCCACTCTGCTAGCAACTACTGATTTTAGTTGCACCTGCCAGGTTTAAAAAGAACTAAAAATAGATAAAACATAAGCTTTTCATGATTATGAAAAAAAAATAAGTTCCGGCAAACGGACCTCCCTGAAAAGTTCGTCCGGAAGTATACTTTTCGCACGCTGAAATCTGTTTCCTTAGCACTTCAATCAAAGGCTTATTATTAATTTTTTGCCTAGGTCCTTTTATGCACTTTGCTTGTGCATCACCGCTGCAGAAATTTTGCATTCAAAAACAAAAGTCATCTGTGGAAGCAAGAAGCGACAGGAGGGAGAAGCCTTATGCGGTATTCCGCATGCCGCAGAGACTTTTTAATGGGTAGCTAATTTTAGCAATTGAGAAAAAATCCCTTTTGATTTGCACTTGCGATATAAGGCTTTTATCGGTTGTTGTGCGGACTTGCATTCACGATTTTTCCCTTTCACAACATTCCATTTCCCGCGCTCTCTCTCCTTTTTTCTATCAGTTCGGTGACTTTCTTCGATTTTATTTTCTTCAACATAAATTATAACTCCTACCAGTATTTTGACGTATTTCTAAGGCATACGCACGACTATCGACAGAACGTAATTCTTTCGCCACGCCCTCATTTGCCGGGTAAATCATGTTTATTATTGGAAAGTGAATGAAAAGTTTGTATGGGGGAATTATGAAAATAAATTATTGATTGAGAAAATATATTACAAAGCAACCTTGAGGTTCAGATAACTGCAGACGTTTTTTTCCCCATTAATAACAAGCATATTTCGGGGTTAATCCCCTTCTTTTGGAAATATTTTCCACACACGATGGCTAAAAAAAACACGAGTATAAAAATAGACAAAAAAAATCTGAAATCACTTTTGGAGGTAAAAGCGTGGTCAGATTTTTAACAGGTATGTGTAAAGTGTTTGAAAAAACTAATGTTATGCGTAGAGCTTATGTACGGCTGGGTGCTTGAACAAGGAGGAAGACAAGGTAAAAGAGAATAAAAAAGTTTTTGAACTATACCAGAAAATATATATATGCAAAAGGGAGTGTGTGTAAGTACAGTAATAAACACAAGATATAAAATTAACGAGGTAATAAACAAGTGAAAATTCAAAATGTGCAAGAAGACCACGAAGAAGAAAGGACAGGCGTCAGATATGCCATTCAAAGATCCAGTCCGTGTTGGAAGGGTGCAAATGTACATCGATTATGTACACACTCTCAGCTCTCTTTGAAAGGAACAAACCAAAAGCCGTTCAACCTTTTGCATGTACAAAACGGTATTCTCATACCTTCAACAGAAATGAATGGTGTCATTAAGTAAAGACCGCTTGTCATGGACTCGTAAAGTCAAAAAAAAAGAAAAGGAAACTACTGCTTCTGCTTGTAACTCCCGCTGCAGCATTCACTCCGTCTTTTTCAGCTGATTTGGAATGCGAGAGGGAAGTTACCCCCAAAATACAATGCAGAGCCTAATTAATAGCCACACACACAATCAAGCTCTTTCCATTTTCAAAGCCAATTCAAAAGAGTGATCATAAACGCCGAGGCTTCCAGTTGCTTTTCTTTTTTTTTTATACGGGATTATTCACCGTCTGTATAGACACTGATTCCAGCCGCTCTTCAATAATCCACCCTGTATACATGAGCCATTAGCGATGTATAATTACACTTGCGGGGGTAAAAGTACATGCAGATGCACAAAAGGTTTGCGCGAAAGTGTTTAATTGACAAGAGTAAGAAAACGGAAAATCCGAAAGTCTCAATCAAGCCCAACTGTCATGTTTCAAAATTGCAGAAGGACAATTATGGAAATGGTAATTAGCAGTGTCAGATTTATAATACTTATTTTTTTTACCCTGCACCGTATGAAAGGGAATGAATGAGTGCAAAAATATATACTGATAATCGATTTCAGTCATCAACCACACAATAAGCCATTCAGTCCAATCTGTTCATCTTTTACAACAGACGAAGTTACCATTTATCAGGTAATAAGTTAGACATTTCATTATATGAGTCTATGAGTATATATATGTACATATGATGTTATACCCTTGCCCCATATTGGCAGCAACGAAATTTATTCTAAGCACAAGTTTAAATTAGTTCTGCGAGCATTTATGGATGAGACTTTTTTGTGGCCAAATTCAACTATTCATTAGATTGACTTGTGCTTTCGTAGAGCCCTTGTTTGGAATATATTAAACTGACAATTCTTTAAGAATGAATGGCAGGAGTCCTGGAAAGATATCTTTGTCTTCAGAAACTGATTCTGCGCCCTTGCATGGTCACACAGAACATCCAAGGCAATGTCCATCACATAATACTGAATTGACCTATTTGCTCAAGCAAGACCATGTGACCTGCAACATTAAAGATACCCGCAAAGCATTAATGTCCTTTTCCAATTAATATCAGTGAATAGAGAGAAGGCTGTGAGGGGCTTTTGTGAGCGGGAACGGCAGGTTACAATCAGGAATGAGAGACAAGTGAGAAAAAAATTAAGACAGTGTTCATCTTTCAACATTGGCGAAGACAAAGGGGACAGGGGCGCTGAGGAAAAAGAGCAAGCCATGTTTGGTCTTCCAACTTGCCATAATGACAACAAACAAGCTTCTGAGAGCTTGTCACCGTGTTTTTCTCCTTTTTCTTTTCTTTTTTTTTGCCTCTCACCTAAACTTTTTTCCTTGTGGACTTTCTAGTTATTTCACTCGCACTGATGACATGAGCATTTTAAGGGTTAAACCATGTTGTTGATGACATTTTATCTCCTACGCCTGCTTTAATGCAAAAAAGCGAGGAACATTGTATAATTGTATGCACTCCTAATTTGCACCGTGCTTTTTGGGGAAAAGTCTGATTTTTTTGGGCCCCTTTCACCTATTAATAATGACTTGATTTTTTTTATTTATGCAGCGCTTTCCGCTAGTGTGGGCATTTTGTCACTTTCAATTTGAAGCAATTATTTATCGCGGAGGGGAGGGAAACTTTTACTAGCGACAGTATATTCTCCTCGCTACCGTTTTCATTTTAATTCCATTTTTCGCCAAAACATTTGAGCCAAAACAGACTAGTGACGTGTAAATAAATATGAAACCGAAATACATACCTATACCTTCACAGAGAATGATGGGGGAATTGGAGTGTGTTTATTACGAGAATCTATAAAGTGTGGAAAAAAAAGTAGGACGTAAACTAGTGTAACTATACAGATTGGATCAGTGATGCGGCCATTAATGCATGTACAGAACGATCGTTTCTTGCTGCTGAATTATTTTTGGTGAATTCTCCACAACCTCTTTGATGATGATGACGCTGATGATGTTTTCATCACGTATGAATCTCTCTTGCTCATCAATTTGATGCTCTTTCTGAACCCTTTTCCATGTAATTTCGAGAGATCAAAAGTCCTGGCGTAAATAAAGTGTTTGAAGAGTTATACTGCCCCAACGAGTTGGCAGAATCATTCTCTATCATTTATGTCCCATATCCTACCACAAACAGTGATTGATAGGTGAAGCCAAATGGACAAGGAGCTTTTCTAGATGTTTAATATATTAACTAATATGCAGTAAAAATGAACTCAGGGGTTTATAATGCATCTACGGTTCGTCATTACTTGTTCCTTCCAAGTGAGTGATGAGCTCGCCTTGCTCACGCATTACAATTTCGAAATCCTTTGTCGCTGATTTCAATCTACAAAGGGAGAGATTTTGCTTTTTGAAGGAAAGATAGGTGTTAATAATGTGTTTACGTAATCATCACCACTTCTGTACGATTTTAAATGTGATTCTCTTACGATAATACATACATATTAATTTATTTTCTTCTTATCTATAATTAGTCAACCTATTAATTTAATTCCTGTGAAAAGTCTTTGCTGCCATTTTTATAGCGTGTCCTTTATTTCGAATACTACTCTGCAACGGCCATTTAATAGAGGACATTTAATAGTCTAGAAGAATCAAATGTTTTGGATTAGCAATCGTATTATCCACTGCCCAGCTGTATTGATCGAAAACGGTCGGAGTCCATTTTACAAATCCAGTTCTAGCAAGAATTTGCTTTTGACATACATACAATTAAGTCCTTTCAGTCACAAGTCCGACAAACTCGGCAGCTATTTAGCCGCCAGTGCACACACAATTTGATTGTCTTTCACTTACCGTCTCCGTTTGAGAAGAGTAAACAAGTCACAAGAAGGTAATTACCGTTGGTTTAGACGCACGTCTTTTGGCATCTCGACAGTAAGGAAGGAAATGTTGTCAAGTCGGACACAAGAAAAGCTTTCGGTTTTGATACATTTCCTTTTAATTACGCTTTAAATTCTTTTATTGAATA
The DNA here is from genome assembly GCA_034698585.1 of Disparrhopalites patrizii. Lineage (NCBI taxonomy): Eukaryota > Metazoa > Arthropoda > Collembola > Symphypleona > Sminthuridae > Disparrhopalites > Disparrhopalites patrizii. Next base: position 98,571 of record JAQGBT010000046.1, read on the forward strand.
CGTTACTAATGAGAGACGCAGCTTCGTTTGTTTTCAGAGTGTATTTACAAGCATATGCGGGATCTGTGAGGAAATCTTTCACTCTCGCTTCTACTACACTTTTATAGAAATAAAAACAGCCGTTTCCCTTTTATATCCTTCCCAGCTGTATTTATTTCTTGTGAAAAATCTCGAGAAAAGCATTTACTGTACACATTCCCGTTCTTAGCAACAATATGAATATGTATATGCAATTTAAATGGTTTACAAGGGGAACCATAGCGTATGTACAGTCACAACGGTCTGGCTTTAAACCCTATTTTTATAAAGACGTCCTATCTGTATAGGATCACACCTAAGCGCATAGACGGGAAACATGTGTGAAATATGCATGAGAGTATGCAAGGAGGAAAAGTGCATTTGAACAAGATCAAGTTGGAGTCAAACTTGACAAACAACTTTGGAGTAAAACAACATGCAGTAAAACGCAGCAGAGATATATTCAAAAAGTTTTGAAATTAATGAGGAAATCCTTTGAAAGCTATAAAATAGGAAGGAATGACTTGTTGTTTGGACTCGCATTCCACATATGCGTGTGCCAGCGTGGCTGGCTTGAGCATGGGAAGCTGTAGCAAACGCTCTGAGGATATATTCAATTAAAATTAACATCCAAATTAATTATTTTAATGTAATTATTACTTATCAAAACAAGAGATAACCTTTACTGACCAGCTTCAATCCAGAATGAGCTAAAACGGGATTCCTCGCCACAACTTTCACCGCTAGAAATCCATGGGATAGTAGTGTCCTCTGTCGCAGATCGGAGCTGAGCCAAATATTCAGAGGCAACAAGACGTGCCAAATGGCATGATGGAATTCTCGTGCGACGAAATATTAATCCAAATTGGATCATTTGGACAGCGACTCAAAAGTGGTGAAAACAGCTGACACCAGAAAATATACAGAAACGCCGCTGATATGATGGAGAGTGACAGGCAGGAAGAAATTGGAGTCTCGAAAAAAAAACTTAATGAAATATGTTTGATATTTCTTACGCCTGTGTTCTCCCTCATTTAATTCAAATTGTTCGCCTTTTTTCATCCTGTGTGAAAACAAACATTTGTTGGGAATGTAATTTGCTCGTGTTAAAACCTCCTCCTCCTCGTATTCTTTTTATGAATGAAAACTAGGGAAAATCTTGGGTCAGTCATTCTGGTTATTGTTGTTCCTTTTTTTTTTGCTCTCGTTGAAGGCTTGTGCAAAGATTCTCGCATGCTGATATTATTATGATTAAAATGAATGAGAGGAAAGTGAAAAGTCTGACTTTGGTGAGTGTGACTATTGATGTTGACTACAGATGCCAAAACGTGGGACTGCCTTTTCATTACGCTTTCATCGCACGCACTTTTCCCTCTGTCTTCACCATGAATAGTTTGACACTTATTTTATTCTAGATCACTTGATCCTCAACATGAGCATTCCATTAGCTGTCCGAGCATAGGACTATGGCTTATAATTGAGGGAAGCTGGGCATTTCGTACGGTACTCCAACAATTATTATTTGCAGATTAATATTATTGTTGTGCCATGAGATCTACATACGATTCTTGGCAAGACCTCATAACTTGTTTGATTAGCATTACTGGCGGGGATGGGCAATTCAGGGCTTGATCATAAGAATAACAACGCATTTCTTCCAACGACTTTCACAGCCCAATGCATATGCTTTAGGTTTCTATACGACTGAATAGGATGATAAAATGTGTGAAAGAGTAAGAACTGGATTAACGCCGTGACGCGAAAGTCTCTACCACGACGTTATTCTTAATGACGGGCCTTCCATTGATCAATCCAATGATTATTATTGAAATATATAAAGCTCTGGGGGAAATTTTGAAGCAGGGGAAAAATTCAGAGGTACGTTCAATGAATGTCTTATAACGCCTTGGAATTAGCGGCTAAATTAAACTGATTAAATAGTCGAAGAACAAGAGCCCTCGGAATACAGGAAAAGCCGAGTGTGCGTATGCATATGTATACAGATGCATAGCTATATGTACATGTTATGTAGCTACACGTTTGAACGTTTATAAGGTGGAATACTCGTATAATGTGATGTGTGGAGAAAAAACATGTGTTGCTGGCAAATAGTACCTATGTTAATGTGGGCAGGAACGTAAATTCAATTGTAGCTTTCTCTGTCCACACTGTCGTTCCTTGCTCCTTCGGAAGGAAACCAAAGGGGCTATACTGTAGGATGCTCCTTGAATCCAGTAATTAGAGAAGCCTAAAAGAATCCTCCCCACACCAAAATGTTCTACATGACCAAAGTTCAATAGTAAAAGTAACAAAAAGATAAACAATAAAAGTGTAACCAATTTGAAATACATTTCCACGGGATGGGAAGGAGTACGTGATTGAGTCTTATCATACATGCTACGTACAAGTACCATACAGTGAGGCAGTCTATGCAGTCTGAGCAAGAAAAAGGGGGGAAATAAAAATGTTAAACGTGAGGAAACTGCGGTAAAAACGTGTACGAAGTCAAATAGGTATGTATACGCTCATACTTTCCCAGACAAAACATATGTATACCCACATACTTGGATTTGAGCTACCGCAGTGTCATACAAAGATTACAGTTCACACACACAATATGCACGTCGAAAAAAAGGGAAATGCTGCCGTTTTTAGGGGTTAATTTGTGAGTAAAACACATTTGAATGTGTTTTCACTTCTCAAGAACAAACAAAAGGGAAGCAATTTCATCTCACGAAATATTGGCCACAAGTACTTTACCTCAAGTTTACCAATGTCATTGAATCATAATTTTTTTTTCAAGATCAACGAACGAGATAACATGCTCCAAGAAATTAATTACACATGTAGATGATTTTCTCTATTGTGTAGTAAGAGTAAAAAAAATCCCACCCGCTTCCCAGTTTCACTTCATTTTCATTTTAGGGAAGGAAAACGTGTGGAAATAAGAGAAAAGCACGGCAAGAAAATACGAGGCAATCTCAGAGACAAACAGTTTCGTATTTAAAGCCTAACACTAATAAGCTAACGTGGCCTAACACTAACAAGTAAATATGTACCATACTTTGGTGAGGAAAAGGGAAAGTAATGAATGTCAAAGTGAGCCCTTAAAAATCACTTTCTGTCTGCGGAAAGGGTTCCGGTGAAAAATGCAGGTGTTCCCATAGCTAAAAATACCGAGACAAATAAATACCTTGGGTTAGTTTTCAAGTCCTGAGCTATTCCCTTGACACGAATCCCTCTTATTCTGCCTCTTTCATGCTCTTAAAAATGCGCATTGACCCTTTGAGCCATTGTAATTTCCCCCTAAAATCAAATCACATTTTGGCTTGTGTGGAAGCAGGTCATTTTCACTTTCGTCGGAGATATTTTGCCAGCACAACAAATCCTTGTCCCTATTCTTCCCTTTACAAAGTCTCCACCCAAAGAGTATTACTGATTTAATTTTGTGGGCAATCACATAATTTCCCGAGATTGTACAGATGCAGCAGTTGAAATGGAAACATAGAATGGACAAGAGCTCCGCAGGAAATATTCCTTCCCCATTCATACATATTATTCAATGGATTGGATCTCTAAGAGCATTTCAATGCCGTTGATGGGGAACGCGATACAATACAATTTTAGCCCACCGCCGGGATCATTGCCATGCTAATTGCTCGGTAAAGTGTGACTCTCATTGAGCTTGTCCGATTGTGTAGGGCCATGAAGCTCTATTTATTCGTATTATCACATTTTTGTATCCTTTACATTTGCAAAGGGTTGAACGAACCAGACGCACGTTCTTCTTCTTAGATCAACAATGCCTGTAATTCTCTCATTTTATTTTTGTATTATTATTAAATATTATTGACGTGAATCAGTAGTCTTTCAAGATTGGAAGTTTCTCTGACTAGCTGTTGCTTGTGCTTTAACAATGCTTTTATAAGAGCTATGTCATCGACGCTGTCAGTCTCGCATGTGTGTCTGCAGATGAAGTGGGTGATAAAACGATGATGTCTTTAAATTGTTAATCGAAGCCATTGAACAGCTGGTTATTTTATTCTACAATCAGCTCATATTAGAAGTTTCAAGTTCGGGCATTCATTATTACGACGCTATTTTGCATTGGAAGAAATTTCTGTCAATTGCGAAAATATAAAACATGTTAGTTAAGGAATTAGTTAAAAAGGAGCAAGATCCGTAAATATAGTATCAATTCCATCATGATCAAGCCTGTTTGTGACGCTTTCAAAGCTATTTCTATATTACATTACTGAAAAGTGAGAATCAGTCTATCACTGATGGAATGAAAATAGCAACTGGTGGGAATTTTAGTAAGTTTAGGGCCAAGTCGTGCCAGTAAACATTCCCAAAAGTTACCAAGAATGAGACTGAAAAATTTCTCGTCGTATAAACTGTCACTGAAGAGTTATTTCGGTTCTCTTTTACACTTTCTGAGCTTTTGAAGCTCGTACATAAAATTCTCTGTGGTAGATGACTTTTCTTTTTTTTTTTCGAGAGAAATATGGGGATGAGAGCCTTTGTTGTACATACACAGATTTTTCGCTGTTGGTGTTATCCAACAGATTAGGCAATCTGCCTTGTTGATTGTTTTTTTACGTAGTATTTTAGACAGATCTTTAACTTGACAGGCACAAGGCCGGTCGCAGAAGCAATGACACATAATGTGTGTAATAATAAGTCACCTTTAAAGAAGCTTGTTTACACTCCAAAAACTTTCTGGTTTCACTTGAAGCTTGCGTAACGAGTCACATAAAAGACAAGAACAAGAACGTCCCCGTCTGGTGAGAATGAGTCTTTTTATCTTCTTCATTTGGGGGTAAGCAGAGAATCCAGCAGAAAGTGACATTTGGTTACGTATCTAAACACAAATATTTTTGTTTTTGTCTTGCTTTTTGGAAAGAAGAAAGTCCAATATAATTCTTCATTACTTCTTGTTCATTATTGATGTCCCTTGATTTTATCTTGTAAAGGAGATGGCTCTTCCGGTTTCCACCACCTTAGATTGCTTGAGGAAAGTTTTTACTACAATTAGCAAGCTAATGCAATGCATGCGTGTGTAGGAGCTTTTACGTAACGACAATTATTTATGCGGACAAGTTTTCCAAATTAGGAAGGAAAAACTCACTTCATTTGTACAAAGTACAAATACAAATAGCGTACAAATAGATGCTCTGTGTAGTTGTGCCCACTTCATGTGCTTGACATTCCTGAAGGTGGCTGAACCTCAAAAACTTCTGACTTGAGGAGTAATTTCGAATAGTCGAGTTTTCGTTTGAGGAAGTAACATTTTAATTGATAAAACTGTGTGCCCGTAAACATTGAATTTAAAGGAGCTGCTGGGGTGCTAATTATTATTTTAAAAGTGCTATTGCATCCAGCACTTTTACAGAGTGCAGGCGTATCATTTCAACCACAAAATTCCGAGTATTCAACGTCTCATTCGAAGCTTAATTCGTAGTTTGTCAGCAACTGGAGGGAAGGAGATGAAAAAAGCGGACGTCTCGTGCACCATCTGACGGCCTTTCTGAAGACGCAAATCCCATACCGGAACGTTTTACTTGTGACGAGAATAAACAATGACGCTAATCAACATTTTATTTACTTTTCTCGATTGTTTCCATGTTTTTTAGCAGAAGTATCTACGACTTCTCTAATAAAATACTCTATTAAATAATAATGCTTGACCGTAATTGTTTGGTATATTTTAACTTGATGGGGATGGAATTAAAATCTGTGGACAAAATTATAATATGCAACATCATCAGAACAATTGTGAAGTAGAACATAATATTAGAGTGTATGCATATGATTCAGTTTTTCTTTTTGCAGTTGACTCTGGAAAGAACGATTGCATTAGCAATTTGGGATACGGGAGCTGTTTTCCTTGAGAAAATGGTAACAATGGCGTAAGTAAATGTGAACAAATCCGGGGGAATCAGAACATACAAAGTCTTCACTCTTCTGGTAACTTTGGGTTGCAAAGGAAAAAGAACAAATAAAAGATGAAACCAGTTATATCTAGTAAAAAAGATGCAAGGGTGAATGGTTGTACTGTTGTACTGGGAATGCTTATATGGAACAAGATATGAATAATACTTAAGAGGTTTGGGGAAGACAAAGCTCGTTTACAGGCGAGTGCATTCAATTTCGCTCTCTTGCTGCGAACTCTCGGAATCATCCTCACTATTTGCTAAAGTACCCTCCAGATTCTGACAGTTGATGCAGTTATGCACATGTTGACTCCCAGCTTGGCTCGTTCCTCCAACTCCTCCTTTCGCCCTCACTTGCTTGATTCTGGAAGAGCTGAGGCTAGCTAACCTTTAAACGGGCAAAACAAACAATGAACGACTGTCAATTACCATTTGTCTGGAAGTAGATTTTTTATTTTATTTCTGTGCTAATTCCTACAAAAACGAGTATTTATATAAATCTATAGGTATTTAGTAATGAATAAATCAGTAGTATTTTTTCAGGAAGTACAGAATGGAAGTGACAATTAAGGAGTGCAATGATCATCACCTTCTAAATGTTTTCGACATGACGTTATTGTCAAACTGATAGTTGCGAAAGGAGAGTGATTTGTTCAGTTTCCTCACTTCGTTCAACGCTGTCTTTCTATGCGGAGGAAACAGCAGGGCTCCCACGTGCTGGAGATTCTGCAAGAAACAATGCGGATTAATCCCAGTTCACTCAAAATTGATTTCATTAAAAAATCTGTGAATATAATTTATATCATTAATCATTCCTAGAGACAACCAAAAGCATAAATGTATAGTTAGAATGTATAATGTATCTTAGGTACTTTGGATATTATGATTTCGTAAAAACAATAAAGCATAATAAACATAATCAATTTCAAAAAACATAAATTGATATCAAACGGCATAATTGTCCGACAATTAACCCTAAAAGTCAATATTTCGAGGAAAATTTTATAGATTTACTTTTATAACGGTATTTTCTTAATCGCTGTTGATGTTTAAAGTAAAATTTTCAACTTTATAACCGATATTTATTCGTTTTTCTCTTCTTTTTGTTGCTAATTAATGGATGAAAACTTCTCAGGATTCCAGAAAATGAAAATTTGCTGCCACAAATTCTTTAACATTTACCATTTTTGCCTATTTTACAATTTCAGAAGGCCAAAGCCGCATAATTGACACGTTTTGTAAAAATTTAAAAGTATAATGAGTCTAAAAGCACAATTTTTAAAAGCATAATCGATTTTGGCAAAAAGCATAATCAATTTTGAACATAAAGCATAAAGTGGTTGTCCCTAAATCATTGGTATTGGTAAACTTATAATGCGAATAAAGGTAATGCGAATAATATTAGACCCAAAATAGGAACTTACGTTAAATTTCTGCAGTCTAACCATGACTTGAACGATATTCCCCGGAATCATCTCCCATTGCTTGAAATAGCCCAGAGAGGAGAAAATGAGGATGGGGACGGTGAAAGGCCCGGGTCTTCTGGGATCCTCGAAATCATTCCAGCCCAGCGGCGTGGCCAGCTCGGAGTGGAAGGCCAATGTAACAGCGTCCGCGTCAGGATCCGAACTTTTAATGCTCTTCAGTGTGTTGCTAATAGAGGCAGAGGGCATGCTCACGTCCCGCAGAAGAACCCCAGACTGCCCATCAAAAGTGGGGATGTCGGCCTCGATCGGAAAGCCTTTCTCATTGTTCCAGGAAGCTAAGCTCAAAACCATTTCCGCCCACTGCCACCCCTTTTTGGTGGCGGCTAGAAGGGGGACGTAGGCGGGGAATTTCTCATCCCTCATGATCCGACTCACCGCCACGGCTGAGCGGATGGCCATTGTTTGGAAGATTTTCTCCTCCGAGAATTGGTCCGTGAAGTGGGAGTTGTCGAAGCTGGTCCGATGAAGGAATTCCAAATACCTTTTGGCTTTAAAACTCAATCTGCCGATGTTGGAGGTCTTGAGCTGCCACAGCCATTGAAGGAGTCTGTTCGTGGCCGCTATTTCGGGCTCTTCCAGGGCAAACTGCGTTTCTCCATTCAAGTCCCCCGCCTCCCCATTCTCTCCCTCCACGTCATTGTTGTTCAGATGTCCAGTGCAGATGTCGGAATGTCGCCGTTTGAAACTCAACTTCTTTAAGGTGGAGCCAGGTGAAGATGTGGATCCACTCCCCCCTCCTTCGCTTACGGCGGAAGTGGACAGGGAGAAATTCCGCAGAACTTTCAAACTTAGCCTCTTCACCGGCTTCTTTTGCACTTTCTCCTTGAAGGAGTCGTGGAGAGCGGGCTCGGAGCGCATTTGGTGCAAAACGGTCCGGAGAAGATCACCACTGATTTCCCATGCCGGGATCTTTGTAACCAAATTTGGCTGTCCCACTGCATCAGCAACCTGGGAAGCTTTGAGTGCTCCGGAGGAACACTGAGAGATTTTCTGGATGATCTGGGAGATGTACTGAACTTGCCTGGCTGAGAACGTGTGAGGACAAACTGTCTTGGGTGTGGGGATTTCAGTCATTATGTGACACCATTCCACAATAAGCTCTTCTTGAGATTCCAGGATCTTTCTCAGTCTATCCAGATCTTGAATGACTTCGGAGTCACTGAAATGATCCGAGGGCGGGATTTCCTTCAGTATCTGGAATATATTCGAGTAGATTGTCTCCGTTTGGAATGTCGGCGTGTTGACCGTGCTCATTTCCACTCCATCCCTACTTTCTTTCGTGTCCCTGTGGTGGTGATGATGTCCTCTCAGCATGGACTCGCCCATGCTGGCGGACGGGACGGAGTGGCTTCTGGCTCTGGCCTTTTTCGAGGACTTCAGCGTCAAAGTTTTGTTCTCGTAATAGTTGGATGAGAAAGAAGTCTCAGCATCCGTGGAGCAGGCTGGGGAGCTGCCCCGCATTCCAAATGTCTGCTCCCTCCGATTTTGAGCGATGTGCTCAGCGAATCCTGAGGTGATGTCCGCCATGGAGTTTGACCTATTCGTCTTCCCTGCTGCATCACTCGAACTCCGGCCAAGGGAAGAAGCGAAGCGGTGCAGGAGATTCGAGCCAAACATTTTGGACAAAGATTTGGGCTTTTTCGGGAATTGCTGCTGACCTTGCTTATTGTTGCCACTACTGCCCGGGTGCAATAGATCATGACTGGGATTGGTGGTGGTGGGCAAGTCCTCGACGGACTGGAAGGGATTCACGGACTTGTACACCATGTCAGATGTGAGGGGAGGGGGAGTGTAGTGGGCGACGGCGTCTCCGTCCTCAGTCGTCTCTAACCTCTCAAAATGAAGGTCACAGTAATCCTCGTCGTCATCCTCGTCCCGGTCCAAGTAATCCCTGGAACGCTCCACCGTGTCCACCGTCGTGGAAGTCTCTTCCGGGAACTCTTCAATGTCGTCCAACTCCTTGAGAATCGTGGATTCTTCCCTCTCAAAGTTGTCTCGCCACACTCCCTTCAACACATTGGCCTTGGTGAAGTAGTGGGAGTGGAAGCCTTTTTCGTAGGAGTCTATGCTCGTGCTCAGAAGATGCATGAATCGCGTGTAAAAGTTGCTCGGAGCCCAGTCTTGAACGGTGGAAAAGCGTTCCATTTCGTACAGGAAGGTGCTCATGAGGAATTCCATGGACAAATGCTGGAGCCCCCGCTCCGCCATCAACTCCGTGTCGTCCGAGCCAATGAGGAAGCAGTTGTTGAGGGTTTCCCAGAAGTGTAGTGGATTAAGACAGAAGGCAGAGAAGAGTTTGAAGACCCGGGAGATGAGACTGCCCGGGTGATAGACGCAGAGGAGGTGGGACTCGGAGGGCCAGAAATGGAGATTCCAGAGGGCGTCGTAGCTCGTCGGAAATAGAAGACATCCCTTGCCCAATGCCTCACAAATGTTGGAGATGCTGGAGTGAAAGAGCGGGATTCGGTCCAGGATATTCGAACTGACCTTCGCATAGCCCTTCTCCAGGAAAAGACAAGGTCGGACTATGACCTCCGTGTCTTCTAAGGAAATAGTGAGAAGGGATTTCAAGTAATTCACACTTATTCTGCATCTGGATGTCTTCCCCTTATTGAACCTTTTGGCTTCTTCACAGGATTTCGTCGTGGGGATGATCGTGAATATCTTCTTCACGTCCGTGTTTGTCTCCAACTCGAAGAGGAGATGAGGGCTGATGAGCTGGACTTTCTCTGAGGTCCTCTTAGGAACTTCCTCCGACTCTTCGCCCACGTCCTCCGAGTCCTCGGGCTCGGGGCTACCCGCTCTGATAAAGGCCGTTGCGAATTTCTTGAAAATTTCATGACTGGGTTCATCCAAGAAAACATTATTTTAGGGGCAAATTGAACTTGTCTTGCCCTTTAAAGTCCAAGCATTCCATTTGACATACCATGTGGTTTCCCGTTAAAGAAAAAAGTCATTACCTGAGAAATGCATTTGTTTCGTTGGTGACATCCTCGTAAAAGCTCTTCTCCGCCTTCGTCTCCCCGGATGCTTCCGCTGTGTTTGCATTTACGACGGACTTGATGCTCCGAGCAGTCTTAAAAATCTCCAATTGCCCAAAGTTTGGAGAAATTCGTTTCTCAACAGTAGAATATCTTCTATTGGACTGAAGACTGAAGTCAATATTGTTAAGGACAATCGCATACTCATTCCTATTGGTGGATGCGGTCTAGAATGTTCATAGGCAAAGAGATTTTTCGGATAGAATCACTTCAATACTATATTTCGACTTGGTGAGACAATTGGTGGTAAAAGTTAATAAATATGTATAAAGAAAATTTAGATAAGTTAAAAACGGATTACCGTGTACATGGGGAGTCGCCTTAAAATGAAATTAGCCCTCAAAAAGGGCTGTCGTTGTCCAATGATCTCGACAATTTCCACTAAGAATTGCTCGATGGTATTTAAATTCTCCACCCATTGCGTTCCGCTCCGCTCCAAAATCCTCTCCAAGATAAGAAGTGACTCAGTATTCCTGTCGGAAGTGAAATGACTTTCCTCCCCTTCCACATTGTTGAGGCTGGTATGATTCTTACTCCGGGAGGAACTGTTCCCACTGAGGAAAGCTAGGGCTTTGGACATGTTAGGAATGGGAGCATTTACACCGTGGGACTCTTGCAACGATTTGGGCTCCTCGTTTCTTTCACATGAGATAGACAGAGAAGGCCCAAGAAGAGAGAGAGAAGACTCTGGGAAAGGAGAAGGAAGGAGGCCGAGTAATAAGATGATAATTACACACACTGCACCTTGCAATTATCTCTCAAAATATAACCGGATTTTTCCCCTGATTTTCCTTTTTGAAGTGATCACCGAAGCTATGTTGCGTGCTTTTTTTAAAAATACTTCTGACTCCCAAATCACACACACACACACACTCACATACAGTCTCTGCTCAGTGGGAAAATTGTAGGTAAATCCTGTGGGATGGATGTCCAGTGGTGAAAGAGCAAAATGAGTGTGAAACATGAGGCGAGAGAGCTCTGGTGCTAGTAATTTTGACAGTGGTTGGGGGATTTTTTTGGGGGGAATAAATAATACTAGGGATATGAAGCATTCCACATGAGAATCATGTGAGATGTGTTTGTGCAGGGTACCCAATAACATTTTAGGCGTAACCCGCACCCTAACTTCACGCAATAGGAAACTCGTTGAAGCGTGGTTATGACGTGAAATTTTATTTTGGATCTAGCGCAAAACATCCAATTTAGGTCCAATCAGAAAACAAATTATGACAGCTTTTCTTGAACAAGTTCGAAAGCCATATTTTCAACCAAATCGGTATTTTCTAGTTTGCCTTCAGGGTAAATAAGTGAGCCTTACTTTAATCTCTTAATTGTCGAAACTGTTCAAAACAACCCCAAAAGATTTTGATTTCGACAAAATATTTAAATCTGAATTGACTGAAGCCTAAAACAAACAATAATTATGCTTGGCGTGTTATGCAAGTCTAGCATATTTCATAAATAAGTTTAAATAATTATTTGGAAGGGATAAACGTTGAGCATTGTTTCTAAATAAGTCGAGAACAGTTTGAGCTTTGGGGTAGGCGTGAAATCCTATTTGGTAGCCCCGTATATTTATGGGGAGTATTGAGTTGAGTTAAAAAAAATTGTTATAAACATTTGTTCTACGTTTTGTGTGGAGGTATTCGGATGAGCTCAGTTGAATGAACCATGATCTGTATTTTACATATGCGTATGTATACATTTATTGTGGCAAGTATTTTAAGTTAAAAAAAGAAGAGGATTAAAATCCAAGGGTGTGATCCATCAAAAAGTAAATAAATAGTTGTTATATCCTCTGATGCATTGCTTCCCTCTCGTCAATAGTAATACTGGATGGACAGGAGATGAGGACGGCCCTACATTGCCTGCATACGCGATACGCGGCTACGTCCGCTCCTTTCTTGCTTCCTGTAGCCCTCCATTCTCTCCCAATCCCGTTCCCGTCTATATTTGAAATGCAATAACAGATTTCTGTGGATACTCTGTCAGCTTATTTTTTGTCTCTTCAATTGTTCCTACTGTTCTCCATGCATATGTGTACACTTTTATGATGGCATGCACTCTTTTAACCTAAAATGTTTCTCCTTGCGTGTTAAAAGCTCTCGTGTCTCTTTCTCTCTCACCTCTCGCCATTTCCCTTTAAACAATACACACTCTGTCTCTCTCGCTCTCTCTCGGTCTCTCTCTCTCTCGCTCTGTCTATTCTCTCCCCGACGACGGTATCAATTGCAAGGATTTCATTTCACGCCGTTCATGCGAACCACTGCAGTATTTAGAATTGTACGTACATGAAGCTTAGGTCAAAAAAATTATACAAAGGTTGCGAGTAAATCTAGAAAAAAAAACAAATGAAACGAAAAGTTTTGAGCCTCCCGTCCCAATCTCGGATTCATAATCGCAAAAGGAGTAAATCGTGTGTTTTATGACCTATTGTATGAAGCTGGCATGAGGACCAAGGCAGCGATTGATGGTGCTCTTGCCCTGATTTCTCACCACAAAATATAATAGAATAACACCATTTTTTATTACGGCTTTTGCTTTGTTTTGAGTATACTTGACGCTCCAGAATCAAAGGAAATTGCTCATACCGAAGGAATTCAAGTGTTTCTCTCATAAAAAAAAAGGCAAAGGAAACAGGCACAAGATCTAATTACATTATTTGGGTAAAAATAACAACAATAAGTATTTAATTCCTGTAAATCGTAAAAAAAAAGCAGATTCGCAATTCTTTTTTTTTGTCTGCCGTCCATCTTTGTTCAGAAATGAGCTCAAACTGACTGACGATGAGTAAATAAATCAAACATGAAACGCGAGGACCCTGATTAATTTTGGGGGAAAATTGCGATGGAAAAAATTATGCAAGGGCCTTCTGCTTATCGTTACAGGGACTCGAGACACAGAATATAGTTATCATGTGATGTTACGGTCGATACTGGTCAAAAGGTTTATGGGCTTTTTCCTAAAGGCGAGATTGTTAGTAGTACATTTGTGACTTGTTTCTTTGTGATAATTGCGTAATTTGCCCAAAGCACCTGGTACGGCGTGCCGAACGAGAGTACAAATACCTACGGTCTTTATGTGCTTACATCAGTGGGCAAAGTACAACATGAAATATCATATAATTGAGTAAAAAAAATGTGGGAGTGGTAGGATTCACAAAATCCACATGATGTCATGCACCAGGGCAAGGGGAGTCACCACGGCGGAAATGGCACTCATTCCATCGGCAATGCTGAGGGGAGATGTCCAGTGAGCCGCATCTCGGAGCTTCAGTCCTTGTAGAGTCAAACAATCCTCCCGAACATAGTAGCAACTACTTTACATATGCACCTTTTTTTTCTATATCAAGGGACACACTGCAGTTCGTCGTACTGTGGTCGGTGGGGAACAAACAAGAGACCGGAAAGACACGGGATGATTGCTAATAAGGCATAATGTGTGTAGGTACATCATATTTATCTGTGTATCTTGTATGTACAATTCCAGTGTTTAGGGTAAATATGCATACGTTTCAATATTGTTAGCCATTTTACTATACCGTTAGGAGTTGGGATTCATTCGACATCTTTTCTTTTCTCCAATTAGACGTATTATTCCAACACCCAAAGTGTACATAATGTTATAATGTATCTATAACTACGAATTGGTTCCTCTCCATCGTCAAATCAAACGTATTACATACTCTTTTATTACATGACTTCATCCCTCAGGATTTATTTTCCCGTCTGCCTACTATGTGTATATACAAGGGGGAGTATTTTGGGTCGGGATCTGTTTTCGTACTCACTAAATATTACAGCATCCTTGTTTGGCTGGTAAAAATATTGTGTACTAAGATGCTTTATTCCTTCCTTTACATATACCCACATGTCCTGTGTGACTAGAAAAAAATTGCAAAGACAGTTACTGCATTAAAGTTATCTCAATTTCTCCTGATCATGCGGCGTGATATACATTTGGGGTTCCTTTATTTGTTGAGAATGGCACTATTAGCACAATGCCCACAGGGGCAGCCTGCAGCTGGAGCTCCCAGTAATATTCCTAGGTGTGGTAGTCAAGTTACCTTATTGTCTCATTAATTTGTTTTTTAGGACAGACTGCTATATGTATTGTGTACATAGGTATTAGGGTATAATTTAATATAAATATTCAATGCTAATCAAGTTTAGCTTTTGATTTCCCAATAGTATCGGCAGATACCTACTTAATGAAAAACCCTGAGGCCACGGGCGAAATTAGTTATTCGATATAGTTATCATGTATGGACATGGACACAACACACAACATGAACTGACACTGAGTCACTATTTTGGATTTTTGAAAGGTATAAAAATTATTGCAGCCGAATTCGACGAAAATTTAAATTTAAGTAAT